>JACCIB010001479.1:0-32704 GCA_018906965.1 Philotrypesis tridentata | reverse complement strand
GTATCTTAACGGATTTAAAACATGAGGATACTCGAATTATTCTAGAGCTTAATGCTGAATTTCAATTAGCTCTACCTGATCGAATCTCTAGAGCAATGAATAAACACTACGTTCTTTATATTAATATAACCGGAAGACTACAGCGCTATTCTTTATACTTAGAATATTATGGTTGTGAAAGATTCAAATTCATCTATTAATGTAATGACATGCGAAATGATATTTATTTGTTGCGCTAAAATAAAATTCAATACTGTATAATTAAAAAACTTTTTTATTTTAAAGTAAAACATTTTTATAACTATACATACATTTTATTGTTACATTTATTTTTTTCCAATTTTTCATTCTTTCAGCGTATTTTTATCAATCCAAGAATTATGTGATTCATCAAATCCTAACCATTTAACAAAATTTGATTGTTTCGTTTTCTAAGCACTTTTCCACAAGATATACATCGGGATACATAGCTTTTCTGCAGTTCTTGCTCATAAAAACCTCCTGCGATGGGATTGCCTTTATAATCTTGTAGATGATATGTAACAGGTTTTGTCTTCGAAATACGTTGAATTGTAAAAATTTCTGTAGACCAGTTAGGCGTATAGCCTTTTTCAAAAACATGCTTAGACTTGCTCACTCGTACTTTATAGCCTACTCTGAATTTCGGTTTTATGAATAGTCGTCGGTCGTAAGAGAATCGTCTTAGGACTTTGTTTTCATTTTTCTTATTCACATCCTTAGGCTTCATATTAATAGTACGATGTTTCCTATTGTTATACGATTCAACTAAATCAGCAAGAGTATCAACCCATTTATAATTTCCTTGTAGACTAAATTTTTTCCACATGTTATTTTTAAGTGTGCGATTGAATCGCTCACAAATGGATGCCTTAAGATTGCTATACGTAGAATACAGATTTATTTTATATGCTGACATTAGACTTTGAAAATGTGTATTGTAGAATTCCTTGCCTTGATCCACTTGAATATTTTTTGGAACACGTCCTTTTTTCAAAATAGACTTTATTGCTTTAGTGACATCTATACCAGTTTTCTGTTTAACTGGAACTGCCCAAGCATATTTTGAAAATGTGTCGATAATAGTTAATAGGTAGCGAAAACCTTTATTTTCTTTAGAATATCCTTGCATCTCTACAAGATCAGCTTGCCATGTTTCATCTATTCCTCGTATATCAACTTTTCGACGTGTATAATTACGACGTGCTGGTTTGTGTAGCTCTTCTACAACTCTCTGTTGTTCCGTATTTACCATATTATAAGTGGACTGTTTTACGTTTTTTCCAATTTAGCGATAATCTTTTTTCTGTTTTTCCAATTCAAACTGTATGTAATTGATATTCGATTGAAGCTTAGTAATTATATTCATAAGCATAGTAACATCATTTTGAGAAGATTTTCGTAGTATTCGTAAGTTTACTGCATCATTCTCTTGTTGAGGATCAGCAAGATTACAAATTTTTTTATTCTCAGCATCGTACTGTCCATCTTTGGTGATTTTGAAACCAGAATTAGAAGAGTATTTCTTTATTTTACTCAATTCACGTCCAAATACGTCAATACTCATTATGATGCTCTAATGGTTTATTCTTTTTTTATGTATTTTAAAAATTCTTCATGTCTTTGGTTCATTGTAACTTCTATTTTTTTAATATTCTTTTGTAATTCAATAATCTTACTCTGGAAAATTTTTAGTTCAGCTTCAATTAATTGAGAAAGAAAGTCCAAATTTACTGCATCAGCGGCTTTATGTGGATAAGCGACGTTACAGATTCTCTTATTATCTGCATCATAGTGACCGTCTTCTGTAATTTTATATCCTATTCCAGGTGGACCTCGAGAGCCCTCCTTTTTTTTGCTCAATTTTCGACCAAACACGTCGACACTCATTTCAATACTGATGATAATTGTAAAAGGGTTCTCTTAATATACATAACCAGCTTCTCGGAGTTCCTCTATGATAGAATGAATTTCATTGACATGACTAAGATTACCAGCGGCTTGTTCTGCAATGAGTAATCTTAATCTATCAACAAGCTCGTTCGGATCATCCCAGTACACATAGTCAAATGCTGTTTTCTTTCTAGCTATTTTGTATCTAGGCAAAAGACCGTATCCACCAATAGATTTTCGCTTCTTAGTACCGCTTGTGATAGGAGATAAATTGGGTTTAATGAAAGTCTTAAATTTATTCAAATTCGAATAGCGATATTTTTCATTCGCGTCAAATCTTATTTTATGAACGTTAGTACTTTTAATAATTTCCATATAATTATCTTGATCCAATGAACTAATTAATTTAGTATTAGGTTCTTTCTGAAAGAGAAGTTCCATTAATCCGAGAGTCTTTACATACGATTTATTGTTCACTGTCACACTTTCATTTTTAAAATAAATAGGAGAGTTACCAATCACATATTTATTTTGTTTTAAGCAAACACCAAATGTTTTATCTAAATTGTTACTTTTCTGTGGATTATCATGTAATTGTCGAATATATTCTCCTACAATTGAATCATTGAACAGCAAATTAGATGTATTTGAAGATTTATATGTGTCAGTTATTTCAAAGGATTTATCAGCACTATCGTTATGCTGCGAATCATCATCTTCATCAATATCACTAACAGCAGACTCAAATGAAGTATCATGCGGTTGTATTGTCTCATCGAACTCATCGTCAGTGCTATTAAAATAATTAGATTTTCTAATGTTCTATTATAATTGAAATCGGCCTCTGGTTTTATTCTCTGTTTCAAACGTAATTCTGTTTTCTCTTTTTTCAATGGTACTGTAGAAGTAATAGCATTGGCAACACCACCCTCATCAGTCACCCTTACGAGTTTGTTCAATGGATCAACTATTGGCTTAAACGTTTCATTTAAAGTCTTTTCTAAACTAGCTTGTCCTTTCTTTAATAACTGATGCTTACGTCTGATTGCATCACGAGCTTGAGTTAAATGCTGAAGCACAATTTTCTCCCGATCAAAGTCTGTCATGTTAACACTTGTGTTATCTAAGAAGGAATAATCTCTATCCATTTACTCCATGATATTTATAGCAAAAGAATCAAATCCCTTGCGATATCTACCATTATTTATTGGTCTATCTCTATCGATAACCAAAAATCCATGATTATCGTCACGCCAACATTTTGAACAAATTTCTTTAAACTTCTCAAAAGGCATATCCGAATTGACGTGATCATTATAGATATGTTTAATGTTAACATCATCTTGTCGGAATAGTACTAATAAATTTACATTATCTCTAATGAGATGTTTTGGAATGCGAGCATATGATTGACAAAGATAAAAACTATCTACTTTTTTATGTCTACCCATACAAAAGAATGCTCTTACGTTATCTTGCTTTTCAGTGGCTATATCATCAAAAATCATAATAGAGTTTGGTAGCGTTTTATCTGGAGAGACAACTGACTCGTGCTCACTAAAAGCGAAGTACTGTACACCTTCAATAGGCTCTAATAAATCCTTCAGAAATTTATACTTAGGTTGGTTAAGTGATTTCGAGTACACGTATATATTTTCAAATCTGAGTCCATTAGGATGTGTTATTAATGTTAGTAAACAGTTAGTTTTCCCACAGTTGCTTGGTCCACAGAACACTGCACGTATAGTGTTAGGTAGTAGCTCACCATGTCTTTTTTCTTTTTTTTCCGTCTCTACAACTCTATCGAAATTTATGACTTGAAGCTTAAGCGGCTGCTCTTTGAAATTCATGATGTTTGTCGATCCCCAAACCATCAACGAATAAACTCTTAACGTATATAAAGGGTCTTTATATATTTCAAACTTCATTAACACATTGTCTCTTGAAGGTGCATGATGATATCTCATCGGCGACAAAAGATAAAGAAAGGTTGCGGTCTAGTAAATAAAATCATTAATAGATTACCGTTTGAAGCTCATTTGCCGGGCTATCAGTACTGCGGACCAGGTACTAAATTGAATAAACGATTGGCTCGGGGTGATCCTGGTATAAATCAACTAGACGCAGCTTGTAAAGACCACGACATTGCTTATTCTCAAAATCAAGAAAATATTACAGCAAGACACGAGGCTGATAAAATTTTAGCTGAAAAAGCTTGGAATAGAGTGCGAGCTAAAGACAGTTCTTTTGGTGAAAAAGCAGCTGCTTTTGCTGTAGCTAATATTATGAATCTTAAAAGAAAATTTGGTATGGGTATCAAAATGTCGTCAACGTACAGGAAGAAACAGAAAACAAAGAAAAAACATGGAAAAGGCTTGAACAAGCGGAAGAAATGTAGAAAAAGTAAAAAACCAATAATTAAATTGAAGAAAATTATTGAAGCTGCGTCGAAAAGCGCAACACCTAGCAATAGATCACTCATAGTCATTCGATCGGCTTTAAAAGGAGCTAAGGAAGCGGTTAAAAAAGCAGGTGGGAAACGTAAAATAAACATACCTCGCATTCTACCACTTCCAGCCAAAATAGGTGGAGTTCTTCCATTTTTGATTCCATTATTTGCTGGCTTGAGTGCAACTGGAGCTTTAGCTGGTGGTGCTGCATCAATAGCTACAGTAGTAAATAGTGCTAAGAAGGCTCAAAATGAGTTAAAAGAGTCTCAGAGACATAACAAAACCATGGAAGATATTGCTTTAGGTAAAGGTCTTTATCTCAAGCCATATCGCAAAGGTTATGGTCTTCACCTTAAGCCTTATGTTAATGGGCAAGGTTTAAAAAAAAAAAACTTCAAAATAGCTTTACCGAAGCGTGCGTTAACTGATTTAGACATAAAAAAGTATGCAAAATCAATGAGAATTAAAAATTTTCGAGGTGTTTTCATGCGTAACGCTTTACCTCCTAATGGCTCGCACTATCAAGAATCAGCTGTTGTGAATCTAGATGACAAGAATGGACCGGGTACTCATTGGGTAGCCTATAGAAAGAGAGGAAATGAGGTTATCTACTTTGATAGTTTTGGAGATCTACAACCACCTATAGATTTATTACTGTATTTTAAAAATGCTAACGTTAAATACAACTATGAAAGATATCACGATTTCAATACGTACAATTGCGGCCATCTTTGTTTAAAATTTCTTTTGAATAAACTATAAAAAATAGATAACACATGAATAACCGTCATTCGATAAATAACTATCATGGAGAATACACTAACATTGAGTCTAACAGGAAATAAATCAGTACTCGAAGCATATTATTTTCCACCGATTGAGCTGAATCCTACTAACAAGTACGAACTCGGACTAATAGAGCTGTTAACCTTTAATTCAATACCAAATATTGACGTTGGTAGTAATAAATTTTATGTTGATAAGCATGAAATTGTTTTACCAACAGGTAGTTATGAAATAGAGGATATCGAGACCTTCCTTCAAGAAGCGTTAACTCCCAAGGGAATATCATTAACTTTAAAACCAAACAATAATACACTACGTAGTGTTATTAAGTGTAGCCATAAAATAAATTTCAAACCGAACGATTCTATAGGAACAATTTTAGGTTTTACTAAACGTGAACTGACTGCAAACGAAACACATAATTCTGATTTACCAGTCACTATACTCAAAGTCAACGCTATAAGTATAGAGTGTAATATCACTGCAGGTGCATATATAAATGAACGCAAAGGACACGCTATACACGAGTTTTTTCCGGCAGTACCACCAGGATATAAGATCATAGAAGTGCCTTCTCACGTCATTTACCTTCCAGTCACCGTCAGAAGCATTGATCATTTACAGATACGTATTGTCGATCAAGACGGACAATTGGTTAATTTTCGAGGAGAAACTATCACAGTGCGATTGCATATGAAGATAGTATAGTAATGGGGATAGTATATAATCTCAAAGTTGGTCGAGGCTATATTAACCGACCGAAATGTCGTCCGACGATCAGTCGACAGCGAGCTACCACAGCGCTCACGCATCAGAGCATTCAGTTTCTAAAAAGTCTAAAACTAAAAATCGTGGACGATTCTCCTCGTGGTGGAAAATATCCTGTGTATTAGTTTGCTGCTTACAACAAAATGGAAGAAATTCTAAACATTCATTCAGGTGTCGATTTCGATGAGTCTATAGCTCATTACGAGATTCATGCACATCAGCCATATTCATTGACATATTTCAATAATAGTGATGAAATTCGTATTGCAATTCAACATCAGGATCTGTGTCTCCTACCATCGCGTAGTATGATTCATATTTGTGGGCGATTAACAAAATCGCCTGGTACAGCTGCAGTAGAAAAAACGAAGTTTGTTAATAATGCCATCTGTCATTTGTTTGAGGAAATTCGGTATGAGATTAATGCTATTGAAATAGATAGAATAAAAAATGTTGGCTTAACAAGCCTTATGAAGAATTGGATTTCGCTCAATCCAAATCAAAGCTCCATTGCTGAAAATTCGGGTTGGACTGCAGATAAAAATGATGTGGTAATAACAAATAACCAAGGTTATTTCGACGTAACTATTCCTCTTAGTATGCTGCTTGGCTTTGCAGAAGATTACAAGAAAATTGTGGTTAATGTTAAGCATGAACTTATTCTCACTAGATCACGAAATGATTTAAATACTGCTATAGTTGAAGGAACAGGAAATCCAGCAACTTACGAAAATTTTAAAATTAATTTAACGAAAATTGAATGGTTGATGCCTTATGTAGTGGTAGCTGATAGAGAAAAAATTAAACTACTCAATCATATAGGACGTGATAGAGCAATTACAATGAGTTATCGCACATGGGAGTTGTATGAATACCCAAAATTACCCCTCACATCAAAGCACGTTTGGAGTGTCAAAACATCTAATCAATTAGAAAAACCACGATTTGTCATTTTAGCATTCCAGACTGCACGTAAAAGTGTACCAAATGCCAATGCCAGTAATTTTGATCACTGTAATATTAGTAATGTAAAACTATTTCTAAACTCTCAGTGCTACCCGTATGGAAATCTAAATCTAAACATAAATCAAAATCAGTATGCTGTATTATATGATATGTACGCTAATTTCCAAAGCGCATACTATGGAAAAGAAAATGAGCCTATACTTAATAAAACCAATTTTATTACGAAATTGCCTTTAATAGTTATCGACTGCTCCAAACAAAATGAATCTATCAAAAGTGCGCCTGTGGATGTACGTCTTGAATTTGAAACAAGGGAGGATTTCGCCGATAATACAGCTGCTTACTGTTTGATTCTTCATGATCGTATTGTTCAATACAATCCAATCAGTGGAGATGTTAGGAAGTTAGTTTAAAAAATACATGAATAACTGTAAACTACATTATAATTTTCTGAATAAAAAATACTTTTTATTATTTAAAAAATTTATTTGTACATTTTATTTATACCATATGTATACCCACACACATGCATGCACACGCACATACGCACACACACACACACACACACCCACACATGTATATGCATACATACATACACATAGACACACACACATACACACACATACAGACACACCCACACACTTGCATACTCACATTCAAAAGCATACACATATACACACATTCAAACGCACACAAAATGCATGCATATATACATACAGATTCAAATGCATGCACACACGCATACTCAAATACACACATTCATTCAAACACATATACGCACATACGCGCACGTACGCACACACGCACGCACACGAACACGCACAGTCATCTTATCTCAGACGCTACATATATAGATATACACAGGGTACGAGTATTCCCTCTCTCTACCGACAGTGTATATAGATATACGCAGGCTACGAGTCTTCCCCTCCACTCTAACGCTACATATATAGATATACACAGGGTACAAGTATTCCCTCTCTCCACCGGCAGTGTATATAGATATACGCAGGCTATGAATATTCCCCCTCTTCAGCGGCACCGTTCTAGCGATGGGACTTATTCCACGGTGTATACGTATAGTGCAACAGCTTAGCTATATATATTCAGTTACATTTAGTCAAAGATATTTAAAAAATAGCTTCTTTGAATAACATTCCTTTTCTTAACTGAAAAATTAAATTTATTAAATAAAAAAAAAACATTGAAAAACTAAGCATCTACTAGACGTCCCGTGACGGCTTATTTTTTTCATCTCTCTCGCTCTCTCCGCCGCCGCCGCCGCCGCCGCCGCACTATACCCCCTCCCCGTCAGCGGGGCCAGAACATACCTCCATGTATTTCAGATGGGCTGCCTCTTACAGCAGCGGGGCTAGCTCCCCCCTATCCATCTATCACGGCAGCGGGGCCAGGTCCCCCCAGCGGGGCCAGAACATACCTGGTACACCTACTAGCCCGTATAGAAGTGTCGCGTTCCGATACGCTTCTAGACCAGCAAAGGGAAACTCAGATGCTTTTCCGAGCAGGGAAACTTCGCACACACGTTCGTTTTTGCATTGCCTAACTGCCTGCAAAATTTCATCACAAAATTTTGTGTTGTTTTTTAGCAGCATGCAAAAATCTTAAAATTTTTAGGTCACTTGAGCAGAAGTGTCGCGTTTCGACGCTTGTATATTAGCAAAGGGAAAGTCAGAAGCTTTTTCGAGCAGGGAAACTTCGCAGCCGCAGTTCTCTTTGCATTACCTAACTGCCTGCAAAATTTCATCTCGTTATTTTGTGTTGTTTTTTAGCGGCGTGCAAAAAACTTAGAATTTTGAGGTCACTTGAGTAGAAGTGTCGCGTTTCGACGCTTGTATATTATCAAAGGGAAAGTCAGAAGCTTTTCCGAGCAGGGAAACTTTGCACACACGTGCGTTTTCGCATTGCCTAACAGACTGCAAAATTTCATCACGAAATTTTGTGTTGTTTTTTAGCGGCGTTCAAAAAACTCTGAATTTTTCATCTCGGCCACGGTAAAGTGTCGCGTTTCGTTACGATTCTATATTAGCAAAGGGAAACTCAGAAGCTTTTCCGAGCAGGGAAACTTCGCAGACACGTTTCTCTTTGCATTACCTAACTGTCTGCAAAATTTCATCACGAAATTTTATGTTGTTTTTTAGCGGCGTGCAAAAAACTTAGAATTTTGAGGTCACTTGAGTAGAAGTGTCGCGTTTCGACGCTTGTATATTATCAAAGGGAAAGTCAGAAGCTTTTCCGAGCAGGGAAACTTTGCACACACGTGCGTTTTCGCATGGCCTAACAGACTGCAAAATTTCATTACGAAATTTTGTGTTGTTTTTCAGCGGCTTGCAAAAAACTCTGAATTTTTCAGTTAGCCCGTATAGAAGTGTCGCGTTTCGACGCTTCTATATTCGTGAACGGATACTCAGAATTTTTTCCGAGCAGCCAAATTTTGCACACACGTTCGTTTTTGCATTGCCTAACTGCCTGCAAAATTTCATCACAAAATTTTGTGTTGTTTTTTAGCGGCGTTCAAAAAACTCTGAATTTTTCCGTTAGCCCGTATAGAAGTGTCGCGTTCCGATACGCTTCTAGACCAGCAAAGGGAAACTCAGATGCTTTTCCGAGCAGGGAAACTTCACACACACATTCGTTTTTGCATTGCCTAACTGCCTGCAAAATTTCATCACAAAATTTTGTGTTGTTTTTTAGCAGCATGCAAAAATCTTAAAATTTTTAGGTCACTTGAGCAGAAGTGTCGCGTTTCGACGCTTTTATATTAGCAAAGGGAAAGTCAGAAGCTTTTTCGAGCAGGGAAACTTCGCAGACGCGGTTCTCTTTGCATTACCTAACTGCCTGCAAAATTTCATCACGTTATTTTGTGTTGTTTTTTAGCGGCGTTCAAAAAACTCTGAATTTTTCCGTTAGCCCGTATAGAAGTGTCGCGTTCCGATACGCTTCTAGACCAGCAAAGGGAAACTCAGATGCTTTTCCGAGCAGGGAAACTTTGCACACACGTTCGTTTTTGCATTGCCTAACTGCCTGCAAAATTTCATCACAAAATTTTGTGTTGTTTTTTAGCAGCATGCAAAAAACTTAAAATTTTTAGGTCACTTGAGCAGAAGTGTCGCGTTTCGACGCTTGTATATTAGCAAAGGGAAAGTCAGAAGCTTTTTCGAGCAGGGAAACTTTGCAGACGCGGTTCTCTTTGCATTACCTAACTGCCTGCAAAATTTCATCACGTTATTTTGTGTTGTTTTTTGCGCGGCGTGCAGAAAACTTAGAATTTTGAGGTCACTTGAGTAGAAGTGTCGCGTTTCGACGCTTGTATATTATCAAAGGGAAAGTCAGAAGCTTTTCCGAGCAGGGAAACTTTGCACACACGTGCGTTTTCGCATTGCCGAAGAGACTGCAAAATTTCATCACGAAATTTTTTGTTGTTTTTCAGCGGCTTGATAAAGAATCAGCTACTCTCTATGGGCTGCAAATACGTGAATACGTGCGTATCTACTGTCTAGTATTTCATATTGACTGGCGCAGTCCATTATTGTTATTGACAGTCAGAACCGCTGTTTTACCCTCAGCATAATTTCAGCCTCACCTCAGACTGTTGATGATAAGTAATCTATACACCTATATATGGTCGAACTAATTTTTAAGAAATTCAAAATGTTTTCTGCTGCGTTCTGACATTTTCTACAGATCCCGAGTGCCAACTCAACCAAATTTCTTGCACTCTTCTCTATGGTAATGGTGTATCGAGAAATAATATATTTAACTATATTATACATAGAGGATTCTCTGTGAAATAGAGAGGTCGAAATTTAATTTTTTTTATAAGCATATTGAATCACTTCTACTTGATGAATACACCGCCCTGAATTTTTTCAGATATTTTGCATAAATTATCTCTGAGATACAGAGAGTGAAAGTTGGTAAAAATAGGGTTTTTTGCAGTTTTTGTACAGTAAAATTTCTTAAATTATCAGTTTTATTTAATAATCATCAATTTAATAAAAACCTATTTAAATACCTGATCAATGTTAGTGTAAATGAAAAATTTACCAATGCATTAACAACGGTTAATCTCGAATGTTGCATCAATATTATAATACTGATTAAAACTTAGAGGATCACACAATACGATAATTAATAAAATTCATTGCAAATACGTTTACTTACCTGTAATTATAGGATATAGTTTGTACCAATACTACATGTAAAACATTTTTTGTACAGTAAAATTTCTTAAATTATCAGTTTTATTTAATAATCATCAATTTAATAAAATTATATTTAATATCTTTAATTTGTACAAAATAACTATTTAAAGCATAATATTAATAAATTAATATACATTAACCTACTACACATAATACATTTAAAGTTCATATACCACAAAACCAACGCGCGCGTTTGCGCGCGCAAATGATCCCCTAGTATTAAGTATAAAATTAATTATTTAAATGTTTTTATTTTTATGCGCGCGAGGCCAAACGTTTGGTCCGGAACGACGGAACAGGATCGAACAGTGCCGTACCACACGACGCACAACTTCACGGTCCACAGCCAGCGAGTTCTCCCGTGGATCCGACTGAACTTAGCAATTGTGTGGATAAAGAATATAGTTGGCTCTAGCTCTGACTGAGAACGATCCGTCCGTCCGTCGATACAGCAGCTTCTATTTTCAGCTTCAATTTTACCGAGATTTTACCGAGATTTACCGAGCAACAGTAGCGCACTCTGCATTAGCACGGCGCGGCGAAAAAAGTAACTACGATCAAGACCAACGACGGTCCGTCGGTGCGGCAGCTTCAATTTCAATATGGCGGACCTTCAATTTGCAATATGGCGCTTACTCCCTTTATTAGATAGGATGATCTGCTGCTACTACTTATTTTCAAGTTCATTTCAAACAAGCTGTGAAGTAAGCCCACTAATTTCTCTGACACTGCCTTTGATTTCCCTCGTAGCCTATTTCATGTGACTGAAAAATGGCGGTGCCAATCTTCCAATATGACTCTATCTACCTTATAGAAAAAGGATTATATTTGTATTGTATAAGGGATTTCTGTAGTTCTGTCTTCTATATGTTTTTCACTATTTTAAATTATAGAAATGTATAGATAAATGTATACATAGATTTAATAGAAAATGTGTAAAAATATAGAATGTAGTGTATATATATGATTATATACCATAATTACTATAATTAAACCATAAAACCATATATATTTATATATGAGTGTGTGTGTGTAGGTGTATGTATATGTGTGTATATATATATATACATATATATATAATACATAAACACGAGACTAGTATATTCAAATTCAAATTTAATAATTTATTCTATATATAAGATTATTAAAATTATAATTTTTATGATAAGTGATGAAAATAAATATCTCTTGTTTACAATAAAAATGGCAGGTTTTACTGAGAGTGCTCTAGTAAAAAAACTTGTGGAACTTAATCCATCACAACAAAGTATTCAAACACTTTCATTATGGTTAATTCATCATAGAAAACATCATTCTACAATAGTTAAAGTCTGGTTTAAAGAGCTGTGCAAGTGTGAGTTTCATGGGCAATTGTAACACAATTATAACATAATTTTTTTACTTTATAAGATTGCTAATATAAATTAGGTTATTAATGATTTGAACTTAACATTTAAAAAGTTCATGCACTAAATATTTATGCATTTCTAATTTTGACCATGGGTCTAATTTCTTTCTTAAAATATATTTGTTATTTGCAAAAAAGTGGCATGTCATTATCCCTTAATACTGCCCTATTTAAACTTTATTGCATCGTTAAGTACACAAAAACCTTTTACTAATTGTACTTAACAAATGAAAATACATACTTAAGTCATTTTGTTAAGTGTGCGTTAATGGTTGCAATAAGTGTGGCTAAAATGTCACCTCCGTTGTATGTCTCAGAGAGTATGTTGATAATCAAAATACTGTAGGGCTTCAGATATGCAATTGAGTTTCCATTAGGTTGTGCAATTTTTGAAAGCGGGACATAATTAAAAATTTTTTTTTAAATATTTCTTATATATATATATATATATAAATATAAATATATAAATTGGGTATTTTGAATGCATCCCTATAATAAACTACCCTTCACTAGCGCATTCAAAATTCCACTTTTGGCATTCAATATTCCATATTTAAAAATAACCCTATACTACCTCTACTTTCGGCGCATTCAAAATACCCGATTTATGTATTTATGAGTTTTCCCTCGTTTGAATTCTATTATTTTAGCAATTTAATTTTTGCATTTTAAGGAGGTTCCAACCGTAACAGAATTGAAATTAAGATATGATTGAAATTTTGTATACAGTTAGGTATAAATCTTAGAAACACTCATGTAAATTTTAAGGAGGCTATAGAGAATAGAAGCAGAGATATGAAATTTTTTATTTTGCATAGATTAGCATGGGCTCTTATCGCGTATTAGACTAATTTATATACTATAAAGTATTAGAAATTGAGATTTTGTTCAAATTTATTGTGAATGGAAATGAATTCGTAATAAACATTATTTATTTTTCAAAAATATTGATCATTAGCTTGGACATATAATTAAACCATATTAAGGGGGAGTCGGAGCCATGTAAATTAAATGAGGCATTACATAACCTCAAAAATTGTATTCGATCATAAATAGCAAATACATAGTCTTGTTTATTGCACTAAAACACAGTTATGCGGGGTATTTATTACACTTATTTATATTTACTCCATCTCAGATTTCTGAATATATTCATAATTTTTGCATGAAATTGGAACGGCTATCTGATATGAATTTTGGGAATCCGTAACGTGACCGTCACTTTTTTTATGCAATAAATTTGTAATTTAAAATTTTTTAGCTATTGAATAAAAAGAGCTTTGTCTTGCGAGGTAGTCTGTACGATTACGAACAATTATCAGTTTGATGGAACTGCCAGAGTCATAAGCCGTCAAGCTAGCTCCGACATCCCCTTAAATATCGAAGTCATACATTAAACCTCAAAATATTAGTCAAAGAAGGCACGAAATTTATTATAAATAATTAAGATGAAGATAGATAGAATTATATTAATGAAATTTATAATCATTATTTGGTATATGTTGATTTATGGAAGCCACTAAGAGCAGTATATTTTACAATATGCTGTAAATAAAAGATTACATTTTGACTAGCGTAGTAAGGTAGAACATTCTTAAATTTTACATCTATATTTCCGGTCAGTATTGCCAAGCTGATTGCTATGGCACCACCGAGTTAATAATTTTAAACTTTTGCAACCTGAATTCGACTTTTTCATGCAAGTTGAATTTTATAGTATTGTTGTAACAGTTTTTTCTTGCACTAATTTAATGTGGTAAAAAGGAACGTCACCTCTGTAGCGCTAGTTATTGCAGTGGTAAGCAAGGCCAAGCAACAGAGATTATTTTCAAAAAAGTAATAAAAGAAGCTGGCGACCTATGCCACTCGATAGCAAATAATGCGCACTTTAAGTACATATGTGTCTCTACAGGTAAATCGAGATTATTTTATAGTTATTAACAAAAAAAACATGCATGAAATGCATGTTTTTTTAGTTTTTCGCTTAGAACTTTTAAACTAAGCAAGCCATCAAAACATCACTTTGGACAAAAAATATGCGGTATGAAATTACGAAGAAGAGGAACTATTAAAAATCTCGATAAGTTGTATAGAAGCTGAGATAATGGAAAAGAAAGGGTTAAACTAGCCATTTTTCAAAAATTCATTACGCAGCCATTTTTTCATTTTAAGACTCGAAATTTTGGAAATTAGAAGCTATGGGTATGTACTTTATAGGAAAAAAAAATGAATGCTGTGAAACCATTATTGTTGCTGTAATCGCGATGTTAATTTTTTGTTCACTAACTTGCACACGCTGTCACGTCGCCAATTGTGGTGGAATTTCAATTTTAAAAAGTGTTTTGAAATGTTGACGTTTCGCACAATAAGATGCATTTATCCGTTTTTCGATAAAATGCATTTAAGTATGCTAAAATAGCCGTCGAAAATATGCAAAAACGGCCGGACGCGGTAGAGCGCGCGAGGAGTGGCGGAATAGGGGAAGCGAAACGCGTGAATTATCTATGTATACGCGCTTCCCCTATTCCGCCACTCCTCGCGCGCTCTGCCGCGTCCGGCCGTTTTTGCATATTTTCGACGGCTATTTTAGCATACTTAAATGCATTTTATCGAAAAACGGATAAATGCATCTTATTGTGCGAAACGTCAACATTTCAAAACACTTTTTAAAATTGAAATTCCACCACAATTGGCGACGTGACAGCGTGTGCAAGTTAGTGAACAAAAAATTAACATCGCGATGCATTTTCTGCATGTTTTTTTGTTAATAACTATAAAATAATCTCGATTTATTTGTAGAGACACATGTACTTAAAGTGCGCATTATTTGCTATCGAGTGGCATAGGTCGCCAGCTTCTTTTATTGATCGTCAAAAATCGTACCTTTTTTTGCTCTGTCGCTTGGCCTGTAACAGTTGTAGCTTTTTCAGAATCAACTATATTTTATTATACCTCAGATGATAAAAAACCACTATCAGTTGTCTCCATAATGATTCTTTTTTTTTTATTTGGATGGTGAAATTTGCTATTTTTCTGCAAATCACTCATATGTATCAAACGGTATTTGTTAACAATGATATAGTCCAGGCGTACTAGCATGAGAAAGGTCTACTAGTGGATGTTGCTTGGAGCACTTTAGTTTTTTTTTTTTTTTAAAGTAGAAAAACGCGTAGAATAAGATAATCTTGCTCCTGCGTGCGAAAAACCTTAGGAATTTGTTTAATAGAAGAGAAACGGCTGAATTTTGCATTTTTCGTCAAAGAATCACGTATATCGCGAAAAAGAAGCTTCGTATGACAAAATATGAAGAATTCTTTTTTGTTTAATATGAAATTTCCTATTGAGTGAGAACTTCCGAGAAAAAAAATTTGAATTTTTTTTTTTTCATGATCAAATTAAGCGAAAAACCTTTAATTGTTTAAACAGTACTCGCTAATAAAGTCGACATTGTCAATCGGGACTAATTTTTCGGGAAATGATAGATGGCTGTGATTTTAATACATACCCGCAAATCCGGTCGCCGTCTGACAAATGGTTTTGTTAAAAATCATTAATTAATTAAAGTTGAGTGCAAATTTTTAATGTCTTACAACTTTTTTAAAAATGATCTCTGACACCGGCTAGATTTTTCACGGATACTTTAACGTTGTCAGAACTAAATGCAATGCGTAAAATGTTTATTTTTTAATTTAACAATGCTTTTAGAATTTTATAAAAATTTTGGTTTAATTAATTAATGCATCATTTCATTAAATATCGATCGATTTAAATAAATAGTGTTTTCAACGACGCTTAATTTAAGCCGTTGAACGTTCAAAAATTCGAAGTGGTTACAGAGTTACGAAGAATTACGTTTATCAAAATTTGCGGCTGAAGTAAACGACACAGAGTCATTCTGTAAAATTCTACAGGTAAGTGAATACATCTACTTTGTAGGGATAAATGTACGAATAAATACAAAATCGTATATCCCTTTAGGCTGGAATTCATAGTCGACCCTCACCCTCACCCTCAAACGCTTGAGGGGCCGTTACATGGAAGCCCGCATTTAAGAATGACAGTCTGTTATTGTAAGAGCTTGTCCTCTCTGACCCTGAGTGACCGTCATCGCGTCATACGAAACGAAACTTTGTTATTCGTTGATTAATAGTAAAGTAAATTTATAAAAAGTGCGTACTCTTGAAATGTCACGTATGATATCACATATTAAAAAGGGGTATAGGTAGTCTTTTAATCGGATTCGGTACATTACATATGAATTAGCGCAATGACGCATTATATATACGCAATCGTGCATATATAATGCAATGATGCTGATGGATTGGGGAAATATTTGTCATATTATTATTATATATATGTTGATATAGATTTGGTTTTAAAAACGTCTTACTACTTATTTATATTTTTAATTTATGGAAAAGTTTTTGTTCTAGTAACTTGTCTTCTCATGATTTAAAAGATATTACCATATATATATTTTTTGTTCACTACTTATATATTTTATGACTAAAATTAGTATAATTGATTATTTGTATTTTTAATTTATGGAAAAACATTTTTATTCTAGTAACTTTTCTTCTTTTTATTTAAAAGATACTAAAATTAGTATGCAACTCAAATTTTCGCGCCAATCAAGTAATGATAGTATACATTTATCGTAGTTGTAATTCACGTAAAAAAATTATTTATTCATAATAAGTTGCATTCTATTTATTTGCAAATAATTATTGTATTTATTGTATTTATTTTTAGTAATTATTTTTTAGTAATTATTTTAGTAATTTTCGTGCCAATCAAGTAATGATATTAAACATTTATCGTAGTTTTAATTCACATAAAAAATTATTTATTTATAATAAGTTGTATTTTATTTATTTGCAAATAATTATTGTATTTATTTTCGTAACTTTTTTAGCTGAAATATTCGAATTTTCGCGCGATTCTAATTCTGGACTTCTGGTGAAGTCTGGACACCATTCTTAAATGCGGTCTTCCAATTAACGGTCCCTCAAGAGTTGGAGGGTGAGGGTGAGGAAGAGGGTCGACTATGAATTCCAGCCTTAAAAATGAACTCGAAAGTGTCGAATTTGCATGAAATTCGGCGCGAAGGCGGGCGGCGAGAGACGCCCGGTGGTGGGGGAAGCCGTCAGCAACGAAGATAGACTAATAGAAGCCCAAAGCCCTATGCTGAAGTGAGGCTACCCCAGCGTAGTACTTACCCCGAGATTGGGATGGCGGGTGTGTCTTGTTCTAGGTCCCGCCGGTCACAGTAGGCATCCGGTCGATAACGTATCGATCCGTGTGCTTAGTACCTACCATTATCGACCCGAATGCTAAATCGCTGGTAACATCTCGTCGCACGCATTTATACACAAGTACCTTGTTTAACACGTAAATACCAAATCTTTTAACGCAATTTAAAACGCAAATGCACTTTTTTCCAAACCCTTACCCCCCCCCCCAAACCCCCGACGGGGGGGCAAAATATATATGCGACATCAATACTAATATAATTATTCGTAACGTTGGTCGAGTGAGTTACGCGCTCGACTTTTGATCCTTTTGTTCCCGGTTCGAATCCCGGTACAAACTTTTTTTTGCAAATACTGTATACCTTTTTTTATTTAATACTATCTCATTCGGATACATCGCGCTATGGCAAAAGAGATTTGCATCTCTCATTTTTAGGCACGACCGCAAGGCGGGAATGCCTTATAGTTTCACCATCGTAAAAATTGTAATCAGCGATATCTCAGCCAATTGTCGACCAATCGGGCTGAAAATTTAGGAGAATACAACTCTTATATGTACAAAAAAACGTTTTTTTTCTTTTCTCGATTACCGATATATTGTTGAAATGGTAGCTCTTTATGCTTAATTCTACAAACTTTTTTTTGATCATAACTCAAATTCTAAGCATTTTACACAAAAAAGTTAAACGGAAATGTTGTACATCTCAAAAAAACACAACTTTTTCCTATTAACATGAACACTCGAAAATGCTTAGAGTTCAAATTAAGAAGCTAAAATCGAATTTTTTACATTAAAATAGTTCGTTTTTCATAATAAAACTTTTTACGCATATGTTTTACAGAAAAACGTTCAACATATAAGTTATAGATATTTTAAAAATACAATTTTTTACCGGAATAATTATACGCTTAGAATGATTCAATATTTTATAAAACCCCAAAACTGATTTTTTTTAAATAAAAATTTTAGTTTATCTCGATTATCTCTGCGAAATTAACTCCAATCGAGCTAAATTTTTTTTTACAAACTCGACCTATGCTAATATCGTGACAGAAGGAAATTGGACTTAATCCCATTCATACAAAAAATATGCGAACATGTTTTAGAATTTCGAAAAACGGTTTTTTGGTCATAACTCAAATTCTAAGCATTTTACACAAAAAAGTTAAATGTAAATGTTGTAAATCTTTAAAAAATACAACTTTTTCCTATTTACATAAATAATCGAAAATGCTTAGAATTCAAGTTAACAAGCCAAAATCGAATTTTAATACTAAAATAATTCGTTTTTTAAAATAAAACTTTTCAGGCATGTGTTTTACATAAAAATACTCAACATAAAACTTATAGATATTTCGAAAATACAATTTTTTACCGGAATAATTATACGCTTAGAATGATTTAACACATTATAAAACTAAAAAAACTGAATATTTAAAGAAAAATTTCAGTTGGCCACGATTATCTCTGCGAAATTAATTACAATCAATCCAAATTTTTTTTTATAAACTCTTTCTACATTGATATCACGACAGAATAAATTTGGGCTCAATCCCATTTATACAAAAAAACCAGGTGAGCGCGAAACACAAACGTAGGGATACCAGGTGAGCGCGAAGCGCGAACGTAGGGGGATCAGGTGAGCGCGAAGCGCGAACGTAGAGGGATCAGGTGAGCGCGAAGCGCGAACAGTGGGCGAGCGCGAAGCGCGAGCGTCGGTCGTGCCTTAAATGAACTCGAAAGTGTCGAATTTGCATGAGATTCGGCGCGAAGGCGGGTGGCGAGAGACGCCCGGTGGTGGGGGAAGCCGTCAGCGTTCAAGTCGAAAAGTCGTTCCACGCGCTTCAAATCTGTTCGCGCGGAAAAATTTTCATTTTCTCAGCAATGGAACGACCAAATTTGATGATTTTTTTTTAATTCGATATAGGAAATCGAAAAAAATTCATTGAAATTGTTATTAATAATATCTGTGGCTTACAGGAAGAACCACTTAAGTGACATTTTGCGAAAAATTTTTTTATGTCGAATTCGAGGTGCTCTTAGTACCCTTTTTCATTGTACAATAGTAGGATTTCCGAAATTCACAAATATTTTAAATGCCATCCGATTGCATAATCACTTAACTGCGTCTCTCGTAAAAATGTTACCGCAGAACGACTTAAGTGCACTGGTTTTTTTTATTTTTGTGCGAGATACATCGTATAGAGTACTTTAAGGCTATATAATATATATCTAATTACCTATACCGATATATTCATCGGGTTTTGTTAATTTTTAAACACTTTTTTAATGATTTTAAATTTTTCAAAAATTGTCAATTTGCAAAAACAAAAAAATTACTGAAATAGCTCCGATAAAATTCGTACGTATTCCTTAGCTGATTCTAAGAACTAATTACTCTTGAAAATTTTTTCCAAAAGTGCGTGGTTTCTGAATAAAATATTCGTAAAAGTCTTCACAAAAAATTTTCAATTATAATATGCGGCAGTTTGACCACACCGATGTTCAAAATCAACCCCCAAATCACGTATCTTTTAGGTTTGGACATTTATTCCATTGGTTAGAGGGGTTCCAGATGCATTGCAAATTAAAACGTTCTTGAAATCTCAAATTAAAAAAAAAATTTGGAAAGGCCATGCTTTTTTCATTTAAACCTTTTTTTCTCATTGTTAATAACAATTTTCGAAAATTTAAATTACACCATTGGAAAGGGCATGAGTTAAACTTTAAAAATATGCCCCGCCCGGACCAATGGAACCAATGGAATAAATGTCCAAACCTAAAAGATACGTGATTTGGGGGTTGATTTTGAACCTCGGTGTGGTCAAACTACCGCATATTATAATTGAAAATTTTTTACGAAGACTTTTACGAATTTTTTATTCAGAAACCACGCACTTTTGGAAAAAATTTTCAAGAGTAATAAGTTCTTAGAATCAGCTAAGGAATACGTACTAATTTTATTGGAGCGATTTCAGTAATTTTTTTGTTTTTGCAAATTGACAATTTTTGAAAAATTTAAAATCATTAAAAAAGTGTTTAAAAATTAACAAAACCCGATGAATATATCGGTATAGGTAATTAGATATATATTATGTAGCCTTAAAGTACTCTATACGGTGTATCTCGCACAAAAATAAAAAAAATGAGTGCACTTAAGTCGTTCTGCGGTAACATTTTTACGAGAGACGCAGTTAAGTGATTATGCAATCGGCTGGCATTTAAAATATTTGTGAATTTCGGAAATCCTACTATTGTACAATGAAAAAGGGTACTAAGAGCACCTCGAATTCGACATAAAAAAATTTTTCGCAAAATGTCACTTAAGTGGTTCATCCTGTAAGCCACAGATATTATTAATAACAATTTCAATGAATTTTTTTCGATTTCCTATATCGAATTAAAAAAAAATCATCAAATTTGGTCGTTCCATTGCTGAGAAAATGAAAATTTTTCCGCGCGAACAGATTTGAAGCGCGTGGAACGACTTTTCGACTTGAACGCTGACGGCTTCCCCCACCACCGGGCGTCTCTCGCCACCCGCCTTCGCGCCGAATCTCATGCAAATTCGACACTTTCGAGTTCATTTTTAAAGGGATATACGATTTGGTATTTATTCGTACATATATCCCTACCAAGTAGATGTATTCACTTACCTGTAGAATTTTACAGAATGACTCTGTGTCGTTTACTTCAGCCGCAAATTTTGATAAACGTAATTCTTCGTAACTCTGTAACCATTTCGAATTTTTGAACGTTCAACGGCTTAAATTAAGCGTCGTTGAAAACACTATTTATTTAAATCGATCGATATTTAATGAAATAATGCATTAATTAATTAAACCAAAATTTTTATAAAATTCTAAAAGCATTGTTAAATTAAAAAATAAACATTTTACGCATTGCATTTAGTTCCGACAACGTTAAAGTATACGTGAAAAATCTAGCCGGTGTCAGAGATCATTTTTAAAAAAGTTGTAAGACATTAAAAATTTGCACTCAACTTTAATTAATTAATGATTTTTAACAAAACCATTTGTCAGACGGCGACCGGATTTGCGGGTATGTATTAAAATCACAGCCATCTATCATTTCCCGAAAAATTAGTCCCGATTGACAATGTCGACTTTATTAGCGAGTACTGTTTAAACAATTAAAGGTTTTTCGCCTAATTTGATCATGAAAAAAAAATTCAAATTTTTTCTCTCGGAAGTTCTCACTCAATAGGAAATTTCATATTAAACAAAAAAGAATTCTTCATATTTTGTCATACGAAGCTTCTTTTTCGCGATATACGTGATTCTTTGACGAAAAATGCAAAATTCAGCCGTTTCTCTTCTATTAAACAAATTCCTAAGGTTTTTCGCACGCAGGAGCAAGATTATCTTATTCTACGCGTTTTTCTACTTTAAAAAAAAAAAAAAAAACTAAAGTGCTCCAAGCAACATCCACCTCAATTGCTAGTACAACTGGACTAATATAAATACAGAATAATGCAAGAGAACGTGTTAAGTATATGTACAGTAAGATAATTTTAATAGTTTATTTCATTTAGATTTGTATTTAGAAAACGGCTAATGTTTCACTAATTGTACTTTAAATTGGTTATATGCTTATGCTTCGTAAATTACTTAAATGATTTTGATATCTTAAATAAATCAAAAATATTGAAATTAAAATATAACTCTTATTAAAATAATTAGATAAATAATTTTTTCACTAATCAGTCAGATTTCACTTGCTAATCCTTACTTGGTAGTATTTTGTTTCAATCCCCACATAAAAAGGTCATGACCAGTTGTTTTGAATCATCTGAAGACTGTAAGTGATAGGCTCTTGTGGTGTACATGTGTAGAGACTGTCTGAGAGGCGTAAACATTCACTGTTAATTATGTCAAATTTTTATATGGCTCAAAATTTATATCTATAATCTAAGTCTGGATTCTGGTTTTGTATTTTACTTCATATTGAAAAATTAAGCGTGAGAGTATCGACGCTAGAGAGGCAGACCCTGACACCTCAACACTTTTTCACTTAACACAATGACAGTGTCTGAAAAGCAGACTTGAATTTCGAGAAGGAAAAATCAGACATTCCAAACACAGAATATAAAAACCAGCTACCTCGAACATAGCTTGAATAACCGGGTACCTGCTAGTAATAGCAGTTGCAAATAATACAGAATAAACTTTTATAACAAAAATGTTCTATAACATAAAAATAATAGTAACAACACACACACGCGCATGCACACACACACACACACTGTGCAGATCTTTTATTTTACCTTGGTCTAATTAAAATCGATGTAGGCGCATCTTTGTTGACATATTTTAGAAAAAGAGACGTTAGATAAAGATTAGTTATAAAAGTTATAATATTTTTGTTATAAAAGTTTATTCTGTATTATTTTCAACTGCTATTACTAGCAGGTACCCGGTTATTCAAGCTATGGTCGAGATAGCTGGTTTTTATATTCTGTGTTTGGTATGTCTGGTTTTTCACTTTCGAAATTCAAGTCTGCTTTTAAGATACTTTGATGAAATGGCGGGGTCTGTGCCACTTCTCTCAATAGGCGGGTTCTGTGAGACTTTGCTCAGATAGCGGGTTGTGTGAAAGAGTGTTGAAATGGTGGGGTCTGCCTCTGTAGCGTCGATATTATATTTTGATGTGTAAAGTGAAAATACGACGAATGCAAGTTTTTTAGTTTGGTGATTGTACATACACTTCGACCATGTGATTGGATCTTTGCTTATGCATAACCTTATAAAATAGCAGAAAAGATCTGCATGGAAGTAAGCACAGGTCTTTTTGACACAAATTGAGAAAGAGACTGCTAGTTAATTCATCTCTAAAGTCTGAAGTGTATAAATTTGATTCCATTCTGTCAATATTAAATTTTTTATCAATTTCATTATATTTTTAAAAATGTTATGCACAGCAGAATCGACAATTGATTCATGAGTTCTATATATGTATAGGAAGTTTATCAATTGTGTGTGTTTAGAAAGTTATTACGAAGCCTAAGGTAAAAGAACTTATGTTTTAAGAGTAATCATCTTTTAAGTCACTAAAATATTTAATTATATTATTATAAGTATAATTTACTATTTGCAAAGACACTTATCCGAAAATTCACAAATTAATTTTTATTTGAAGTGAATCATAATAGGTGCGCTTGAATAGCGAACGTACTATAGTATGGTGCGCAAACGGGATTGAATGATGATCCAGAGACATATTTTTCAAAGTTGCATGAATTCTTGAAGCAAGGACGCCAAGGACTTTCGTTAACGTTTAATAAACTTTCTGAGCAAATTAAAACTTGTTGAATACGTAAGTCTACATAGTTAATGATAGTAAATAGTATAGCCTAATCTAAAAATTACTTATAAGAATGGCTGTTATTACTGAATTTTAAAATCAGAGCCGTCCTTAGTAGGTGTACCAGGTATGTTCTGGCCCCGCTGGGGGGACCTGGCCCCGCTGCCGTGATAGATGGATAGGGGGGAGCTAGCCCCGCTGCTGTAAGAGGCAGCCCATCTGAAATACATGGAGGTATGTTCTGGCCCCGCTGACGGGGAGGGGGTATAGTGCGGCGGCGGCGGCGGCGGCGGCGGAGAGAGCGAGAGAGATGAAAAAAATAAGCCGTCACGGGACGTCTAGTAGATTAGTTTTTCAATGTTTTTTTTTATTTAATAAATTTAATTTTTCAGTTAAGAAAAGGAATGTTATTGAAAGAAGCTATTTTTTAAATATCTTTGACTAAATGTAACTGAATATATATAGCTAAGCTGTTGCACTATACGTATACACCGTGGAATAAGTCCCATCGCTAGAACGGTGCCGCTGAAGAGGGGGAATATTCATAGCCTGCGTATATCTATATACACTGCCGGTGGAGAGAGGGAATACTTGTACCCTGTGTATATCTATATATGTAGCGTTAGAGTGGAGGGGAAGACTCGTAGCCTGCGTATATCTATATACACTGTCGGTAGAGAGAGGGAATACTCGTACCCTGTGTATATCTATATATGTAGCGTCTGAGATAAGATGACTGTGCGTGTTCGTGTGCGTGCGTGTGTGCGTACGTGCGCGTATGTGCGTATATGTGTTTGAATGAATGTGTGTATTTGAGTATGCGTGTGTGCATGCATTTGAATCTGTATGTATATATGCATGCATTTTGTGTGCGTTTGAATGTGTGTATATGTGTATGCTTTTGAATGTGAGTATGCAAGTGTGTGGGTGTGTCTGTATGTGTGTGTATGTGTGTGTGTCTATGTGTATGTATGTATGCATATACATGTGTGGGTGTGTGTGTGTGTGTGTGTGCGTATGTGCGTGTGCATGCATGTGTGTGGGTATACATATGGTATAAATAAAATGTACAAATAAATTTTTTAAATAATAAAAAGTATTTTTTATTCAGAAAATTATAATGTAGTTTACAGTTATTCATGTATTTTTTAAACTAACTTCCTAACATCTCCACTGATTGGATTGTATTGAACAATACGATCATGAAGAATCAAACAGTAAGCAGCTGTATTATCGGCGAAATCCTCCCTTGTTTCAAATTCAAGACGTACATCCACAGGCGCACTTTTGATAGATTCATTTTGTTTGGAGCAGTCGATAACTATTAAAGGCAATTTCGTAATAAAATTGGTTTTATTAAGTATAGGCTCATTTTCTTTTCCATAGTATGCGCTTTGGAAATTAGCGTACATATCATATAATACAGCATACTGATTTTGATTTATGTTTAGATTTAGATTTCCATACGGGTAGCACTGAGAGTTTAGAAATAGTTTTACATTACTAATATTACAGTGATCAAAATTACTGGCATTGGCATTTGGTACACTTTTACGTGCAGTCTGGAATGCTAAAATGACAAATCGTGGTTTTTCTAATTGATTAGATGTTTTGACACTCCAAACGTGCTTTGATGTGAGGGGTAATTTTGGGTATTCATACAACTCCCATGTGCGATAACTCATTGTAATTGCTCTATCACGTCCTATATGATTGAGTAGTTTAATTTTTTCTCTATCAGCTACCACTACATAAGGCATCAACCATTCAATTTTCGTTAAATTAATTTTAAAATTTTCGTAAGTTGCTGGATTTCCTGTTCCTTCAACTATAGCAGTATTTAAATCATTTCGTGATCTAGTGAGAATAAGTTCATGCTTAACATTAACCACAATTTTCTTGTAATCTTCTGCAAAGCCAAGCAGCATACTAAGAGGAATAGTTACGTCGAAATAACCTTGGTTATTTGTTATTACCACATCATTTTTATCTGCAGTCCAACCCGAATTTTCAGCAATGGAGCTTTGATTTGGATTGAGCGAAATCCAATTCTTCATAAGGCTTGTTAAGCCAACATTTTTTATTCTATCTATTTCAATAGCATTAATCTCATACCGAATTTCCTCAAACAAATGACAGATGGCATTATTAACAAACTTCGTTTTTTCTACTGCAGCTGTACCAGGCGATTTTGTTAATCGCCCACAAATATGAATCATACTACGCGATGGTAGGAGACACAGATCCTGATGTTGAATTGCAATACGAATTTCATCACTATTATTGAAATATGTCAATGAATATGGCTGATGTGCATGAATCTCGTAATGAGCTATAGACTCATCGAAATCGACACCTGAATGAATGTTTAGAATTTCTTCCATTTTGTTGTAAGCAGCAAACTAATACACAGGATATTTTCCACCACGAGGAGAATCGTCCACGATTTTTAGTTTTAGACTTTTTAGAAACTGAATGCTCTGATGCGTGAGCGCTGTGGTAGCTCGCTGTCGACTGATCGTCGGACGACATTTCGGTCGGTTAATATAGCCTCGACCAACTTTGAGATTATATACTATCCCCATTACTATACTATCTTCATATGCAATCGCACTGTGATAGTTTCTCCTCGAAAATTAACCAATTGTCCGTCTTGATCGACAATACGTATCTGTAAATGATCAATGCTTCTGACGGTGACTGGAAGGTAAATGACGTGAGAAGGCACTTCTATGATCTTATATCCTGGTGGTACTGCCGGAAAAAACTCGTGTATAGCGTGTCCTTTGCGTTCATTTATATATGCACCTGCAGTGATATTACACTCTATACTTATAGCGTTGACTTTGAGTATAGTGACTGGTAAATCAGAATTATGTGTTTCGTTTGCAGTCAGTTCACGTTTAGTAAAACCTAAAATTGTTCCTATAGAATCGTTCGGTTTGAAATTTATTTTATGGCTACACTTAATAACACTACGTAGTGTATTATTGTTTGGTTTTAAAGTTAATGATATTCCCTTGGGAGTTAACGCTTCTTGAAGGAAGGTCTCGATATCCTCTATTTCATAACTACCTGTTGGTAAAACAATTTCATGCTTATCAACATAAAATTTATTACTACCAACGTCAATATTTGGTATTGAATTAAAGGTTAACAGCTCTATTAGTCCGAGTTCGTACTTGTTAGTAGGATTCAGCTCAATCGGTGGAAAATAATATGCTTCGAGTACTGATTTATTTCCTGTTAGACTCAATGTTAGTGTATTCTCCATGATAGTTATTTATCGAATGACGGTTATTCATGTGTTATCTATTTTTTATAGTTTATTCAAAAGAAATTTTAAACAAAGATGGCCGCAATTGTACGTATTGAAATCGTGATATCTTTCATAGTTGTATTTAACGTTAGCATTTTTAAAATACAGTAATAAATCTATAGGTGGTTGTAGATCTCCAAAACTATCAAAGTAGATAACCTCATTTCCTCTCTTTCTATAGGCTACCCAATGAGTACCCGGTCCATTCTTGTCATCTAGATTCACAACAGCTGATTCTTGATAGTGCGAGCCATTAGGAGGTAAAGCGTTACGCATGAAAACACCTCGAAAATTTTTAATTCTCATTGATTTTGCATACTTTTTTATGTCTAAATCAGTTAACGCACGCTTCGGTAAAGCTATTTTGAAGTTTTTTTTTTTTTTAAACCTTGCCCATTAACATAAGGCTTAAGGTGAAGACCATAACCTTTGCGATATGGCTTGAGATAAAGACCTTTACCTAAAGCAATATCTTCCATGGTTTTGTTATGTCTCTGAGACTCTTTTAACTCATTTTGAGCCTTCTTAGCACTATTTACTACTGTAGCTATTGATGCAGCACCACCAGCTAAAGCTCCAGTTGCACTCAAGCCAGCAAATAATGGAATCAAAAATGGAAGAACTCCACCTATTTTGGCTGGAAGTGGTAGAATGCGAGGTATGTTTATTTTACGTTTCCCACCTGCTTTTTTAACCGCTTCCTTAGCTCCTTTTAAAGCCGATCGAATGACTACGAGTGATCTATTGCTAGGTGTTGCGCTTTTCGACGCAGCTTCAATAATTTTCTTCAATTTAATTATTGGTTTTTTACTTTTTCTACATTTCTTCCGCTTGTTCAAGCCTTTTCCATGTTTTTTCTTTGTTTTCTGTTTCTTCCTGTACGTTGACGACATTTTGATACCCATACCAAATTTTCTTTTAAGATTCATAATATTAGCTACAGCAAAAGCAGCTGCTTTTTCACCAAAAGAACTGTCTTTAGCTCGCACTCTATTCCAAGCTTTTTCAGCTAAAATTTTATCAGCCTCGTGTCTTGCTGTAATATTTTCTTGATTTTGAGAATAAGCAATGTCGTGGTCTTTACAAGCTGCGTCTAGTTGATTTATACCAGGATCACCCCGAGCCAATCGTTTATTCAATTTAGTACCTGGTCCGCAGTACTGATAGCCCGGCAAATGAGCTTCAAACGGTAATCTATTAATGATTTTATTTACTAGACCGCAACCTTTCTTTATCTTTTGTCGCCGATGAGATATCATCATGCACCTTCAAGAGACAATGTGTTAATGAAGTTTGAAATATATAAAGACCCTTTATATACGTTAAGAGTTTATTCGTTGATGGTTTGGGGATCGACAAACATCATGAATTTCAAAGAGCAGCCGCTTAAGCTTCAAGTCATAAATTTCGATAGAGTTGTAGAGACGGAAAAAAAAGAAAAAAGACATGGTGAGCTACTACCTAACACTATACGTGCAGTGTTCTGTGGACCAAGCAACTGTGGGAAAACTAACTGTTTACTAACATTAATAACACATCCTAATGGACTCAGATTTGAAAATATATACGTGTACTCGAAATCACTTAACCAACCTAAGTATAAATTTCTGAAGGATTTATTAGAGCCTATTGAAGGTGTACAGTACTTCGCTTTTAGTGAGCACGAGTCAGTTGTCTCTCCAGATAAAACGCTACCAAACTCTATTATGATTTTTGATGATATAGCCACTGAAAAGCAAGATAACGTAAGAGCATTCTTTTGTATGGGTAGACATAAAAAAGTAGATAGTTTTTATCTTTGTCAATCATATGCTCGCATTCCAAAACATCTCATTAGAGATAATGTAAATTTATTGGTACTATTCCGACAAGATGATGTTAACATTAAACATATCTATAATGATCACGTCAATTCGGATATGCCTTTTGAGAAGTTTAAAGAAATTTGTTCAAAATGTTGGCGTGACGATAATCATGGATTTTTGGTTATCGATAGAGATAGACCAATAAATAATGGTAGATATCGCAAGGGATTTGATTCTTTTGCTATAAATATCATGGAGTAAATGGATAGAGATTATTCCTTCTTAGATAACACAAGTGTTAACATGACAGACTTTGATCGGGAGAAAATTGTGCTTCAGCATTTAACTCAAGCTCGTGATGCAATCAGACGTAAGCATCAGTTATTAAAGAAAGGACAAGCTAGTTTAGAAAAGACTTTAAATGAAACGTTTAAGCCAATAGTTGATCCATTGAACAAACTCGTAAGGGTGACTGATGAGGGTGGTGTTGCCAATGCTATTACTTCTACAGTACCATTGAAAAAAGAGAAAACAGAATTACGTTTGAAACAGAGAATAAAACCAGAGGCCGATTTCAATTATAATAGAACATTAGAAAAATCTAATTATTTTAATAGCACTGACGATGAGTTCGATGAGACAATACAACCGCATGATACTTCATTTGAGTCTGCTGTTAGTGATATTGATGAAGATGATGATTCGCAGCATAACGATAGTGCTGATAAATCCTTTGAAATAACTGACACATATAAATCTTCAAATACATCTAATTTGCTGTTCAATGATTCAATTGTAGGAGAATATATTCGACAATTACATGATAATCCACAGAAAAGTAACAATTTAGATAAAACATTTGGTGTTTGCTTAAAACAAAATAAATATGTAATTGGTAACTCTCCTATTTATTTTAAAAATGAAAGTGTGACAGTGAACAATAAATCGTATGTAAAGACTCTCGGATTAATGGAACTTCTCTTTCAGAAAGAACCTAATACTAAATTAATTAGTTCATTGGATCAAGATAATTATATGGAAATTATTAAAAGTACTAACGTTCATAAAATAAGATTTGACGCGAATGAAAAATATCGCTATTCGAATTTGAATAAATTTAAGACTTTCATTAAACCCAATTTATCTCCTATCACAAGCGGTACTAAGAAGCGAAAATCTATTGGTGGATACGGTCTTTTGCCTAGATACAAAATAGCTAGAAAGAAAACAGCATTTGACTATGTGTACTGGGATGATCCGAACGAGCTTGTTGATAGATTAAGATTACTCATTGCAGAACAAGCCGCTGGTAATCTTAGTCATGTCAATGAAATTCATTCTATCATAGAGGAACTCCGAGAAGCTGGTTATGTATATTAAGAGAACCCTTTTACAATTATCATCAGTATTGAAATGAGTGTCGACGTGTTTGGTCGAAAATTGAGCAAAAAAAAGGAGGGCTCTCGAGGTCCACCTGGAATAGGATATAAAATTACAGAAGACGGTCACTATGATGCAGATAATAAGAGAATCTGTAACGTCGCTTATCCACATAAAGCCGCTGATGCAGTAAATTTGGACTTTCTTTCTCAATTAATTGAAGCTGAACTAAAAATTTTCCAGAGTAAGATTATTGAATTACAAAAGAATATTAAAAAAATAGAAGTTACAATGAACCAAAGACATGAAGAATTTTTAAAATACATAAAAAAAGAATAAACCATTAGAGCATCATAATGAGTATTGACGTATTTGGACGTGAATTGAGTAAAATAAAGAAATACTCTTCTAATTCTGGTTTCAAAATCACCAAAGATGGACAGTACGATGCTGAGAATAAAAAAATTTGTAATCTTGCTGATCCTCAACAAGAGAATGATGCAGTAAACTTACGAATACTACGAAAATCTTCTCAAAATGATGTTACTATGCTTATGAATATAATTACTAAGCTTCAATCGAATATCAATTACATACAGTTTGAATTGGAAAAACAGAAAAAGATTATCGCTAAATTGGAAAAAACGTAAAACAGTCCACTTATAAATATGGTAAATACGGAACAACAGAGAGTTGTAGAAGAGCTACACAAACCAGCACGTCGTAATTATACACGTCGAAAAGTTGATATACGAGGAATAGATGAAACATGGCAAGCTGATCTTGTAGAGATGCAAGGATATTCTAAAGAAAATAAAGGTTTTCGCTACCTATTAACTATTATCGACACATTTTCAAAATATGCTTGGGCAGTTCCAGTTAAACAGAAAACTGGTATAGATGTCACTAAAGCAATAAAGTCTATTTTGAAAAAAGGACGTGTTCCAAAAAATATTCAAGTGGATCAAGGCAAGGAATTCTACAATACACATTTTCAAAGTCTAATGTCAGCATATAAAATAAATCTGTATTCTACGTATAGCAATCTTAAGGCATCCATTTGTGAGCGATTCAATCGCACACTTAAAAATAACATGTGGAAAAAATTTAGTCTACAAGGAAATTATAAATGGGTTGATACTCTTGCTGATTTAGTTGAATCGTATAACAATAGGAAACATCGTACTATTAATATGAAGCCTAAGGATGTGAATAAGAAAAATGAAAACAAAGTCCTAAGACGATTCTCTTACGACCGACGACTATTCATAAAACCGAAATTCAGAGTAGGCTATAAAGTACGAGTGAGCAAGTCTAAGCATGTTTTTGAAAAAGGCTATACGCCTAACTGGTCTACAGAAATTTTTACAATTCAACGTATTTCGAAGACAAAACCTGTTACATATCATCTACAAGATTATAAAGGCAATCCCATCGCAGGAGGTTTTTATGAGCAAGAACTGCAGAAAGCTATGTATCCCGATGTATATCTTGTGGAAAAAGTGCTTAGAAAACGAAACAATCAAATTTTTGTTAAATGGTTAGGATTTGATGAATCACATAATTCTTGGATTGATAAAAATACGCTGAAAGAATGAAAAATTGGAAAAAATAAATGTAACAATAAAATGTATTTATAGTTATAAAAAATGTTTTATTTAAAATAAAAAAGTTTTTTAATTATACAGTATTGAATTTTATTTTAGCGCAACAAATAAATATCATTTCGCATGTCATTACATTAATAGATGAATTTGAATCTTTCACAACCATAATATTCTAAGTATAAAGAATAGCGCTGTAGTCTTCCGGTTATATTAATATAAAGAACGTAGTGTTTATTCATTGCTCTAGAGATTCGATCAGGTAGAGCTAATTGAAATTCAGCATTAAGCTCTAGAATAATTCGAGTATCCTCATGTTTTAAATCCGTTACAAGATAACTTTGATTCTCATCCAATTCATGAAACTTTTTTCTTGTAGCGGGCCATGACCTCTCATTGATTGTTATTTAACATTTCGATATCCATGATTATAATTTAAATGATTATTTAATTTTTATTAAGAGCAGAAGAGTACAATGAGAAGGAAGAGGAGGATATTACTGCCTC
>JACCIB010001478.1:0-32711 GCA_018906965.1 Philotrypesis tridentata | reverse complement strand
CGTAATTATCGATATTCAATGATACAGCTCGAAGTAGTCGCGATTGAACGTCACCTATCACGTATGGTTCACAGATGTCGCTGTAGATCATAAACATTGATGGTAAGCCGTTGGAAAGCTGAGCTGGTCTATCAGATCCTATTGTGTATTGATTGTAGATAAAGCGAAGTTTTCTGTTCTTTTCATAGCCGAGAATTTTTTGCACTTTTTCCGATAAAATAGTTCGTGATTGATTTGGGAACAGGTAGTCTCTCCACATATTCTATTCATTGTTACATAACCGCCACATTCCAGTGTCAATAACGTATGTTTATTGACACATTCTAAATTATTTATCTTCTCAATTAGTGTAACAATATCTTTGTAATATCCTGGCCGAATCAACGATCTTGCAATTGTAAAATTTCCCGCTCTTAGCTCATTTGTTTCGAGAATCGTCGGTGGAGAGTCACTCAGCGAAATTGTTCTCTCCTCAGTATCGGGTGTCACGTGCTGAAACGTCAGCGGAATTTGAATTTCTGTGAGTGCGACATTACAAGAACCATGTAATTTGATCTGTTGTGGTAACTGCGTAATATAACGCTTCGTAGTATTTTCCGAGAAGTAATGCATACTACTGTTACTAGGTAGAATAATATAAAATTGATCTTTAATTTTTGCGAGATTGGTCGGCCTTGACCCAAGAATTAAACTTTTCTGGATATCCTTTCCAACTGACGAAATACTCTTTCGAGCGACTGCTACCTCTACTATGTAAAATTTTATCAATTTCGAACGATGCAGCATTCAAATTCTTTCGAACTCTGCTTAATTCTTCTGCGTAAAAGTAGCCATCTATGTCCTCACCAGACAGATCTTGCAGAAAATAGACTGGCGGATCGCGTGTTGTGGAAATGCGTACGATCTTAAAAATCTCCAAAGTCCAACCACTCTCGTAGCCCTTCTCAAAGACGTTTCTTGCATGACTGACACGCACCAACTGACTGACTTTAAATTTGGGCCATCGACTAAGTTTCTTACCAACGTAGCGGTGTTGTAAATTCTGTCTTGTTCTCGCAACGTTATACAAGGTGACAGATGCAGGCGTCATCTGTGTTGCCGAGTGCTTACTGTCATTGTATGCTGCTATTATTTTTTGCAAAACATCTATATATCTTCGTGTATTTTTGTGGGTGAAATATCGCCAAATTCGTTCCTTGATAGTCCGTATGAGTCTCTCAGCGATCGCAGCCTTTGTATCCGGACTACGGGCCACTCTGTGAACAATATCATTATTGCGCAGAACTTGCTGAGTCTCGCGACCGACAAATTCTTTTCCCTTGTCCGTCTGAAGACACACTGGTTTACGATCATTACTTCTCGCTAAAATGCGTAAGAACGCCTGAGCAACACTTTTACAAGATTTTTCCTTAATCGGCTCTAACCAGCTATATTTACTCACAACATCGATGACAGTTAATATATAACTATAATCATCATTGTAAGTTTTTAACGATCTTAAATACATTAAATACGCCTCCCAGACATCGTCCATATTTCGTACGTTGTAGCTACGCCGTGTAAATCGATGTCTAACCGGTCGATGTAGGTTATAGGTATCTTGACTCTCCAACCATTCTACAACATTCTCATGATTAAAATTTTCTCTCTTCTTTTTCTTTCTTCCTCTCTTTTTACGTATAGCTTCATAAAGTTTGTTAACAGCAGCATACGCTGAAGGCTGTGGAGGCTCGTAATAAATACTCTCAAATTTTTCTCCTCTACGATTCATCGTTTCGTGGGTTTGTTTTACTCTTCTTCTTTCTCTCTTTCAATACTTTCTTATCATTTATCTTCTTTACCTCAAGTTCTTTATTCTGCTGCCTCTTATTGTTTCCAGTCTTTTGTGACGTTTTTTCTCCTTTTTTTTCTTCTGTAGTGTTTTCTTAATTCGTGAAAAAAATTTTTTAAAGTTGTTTTGCTCACCATGCAACAGACTGTCATCATTGCCAGATTTCGCTCATCTCCCGCTGTTTCCTCGGCGAGCATTCGTGAAAATGCGTTTTCAGCTAGTGTGCGATCAGCTTTGCGTCGATTACCATTTTTATCGCTGTAGACTATATCATGCTGTCGACATGCTTCATCCAGTGGATTGATGCCAACTTCGCCACGTTCAATGCGTTCGGCTAGTTTTGTACCAGGTCCACAGAACCTATAGCCAGGTATATGCATTTCAAAAGGCAGAAGATCGACCAACCCATCCAGTGCACTATTTTTTACTTCGTTTTTTTCCTCTTCTGCCTCTTCTTTACAGCTGAGTTTTGACTCTGGTTCGGCTGGAAGTTTCCACTCAGACGTCGCCATGATTGAATTTCAGAATTTCCTGCAGCAATCTTTGTCTTCTTTCTTTTTTGCAATTGCTGTCCTCCGCTATCGTCACTTTTGTCGCCTGCACTGGTAATATCAGCACTGAGAGTCTCTGACTGACCGAGTTTGCTGGTTGCTGCAATGGGTGTTTGAAATTGTCCAGCGGTGCCATCTGGTGTGGATGTGTGAAGTGGTGTGGTGCGATTTGATGTACTCGTGTCCGTGTTATTTAGCGAATGATCAGGTGTGATGACATTTTCCCAAACTCGAGTATTACCAATGTATTCACGTGGTATGAACGCGTCACGAAGAGCAACAGCAAATTGTTTATGACCTGTAGGTGGCGTTCCTTTTCTAAACCGCATTGCATCATTATCTATATTAGCATTTTTTATCGGCACACCTCCGATTTTCACGATTCCGTTTTCATCCCACCATATTCTGCCACTAACCCGTAGTTTGCGCAATAATTTTCCAGCAGTAGCTCGATATTTTGGAGGTACAGTCTCCTTGATACTAGCATCGATTCGATCCTCTTCTTCGTATGCCAAAGCTATCCTCCTCGTCATCACCGTTTCCACTATTTTCATAACCCATACTACCATCTTTCTCCCTTTTCTCCTTGATTGTATCAAAGTTATCGATATCCTTGATCTGCAGATATCGCTGAAGAACAGAACGATATTGAGACCATTTTTCTCTCTCGTTTTTGCACGTACTCGAATTTAGTATGTTACTCATTTCAGCATCCAGTCTACTCATTACGGTGCCGGGAGTTTGAACAGTCTCCAATACAGAATCACCAACACCATCAGTGTTTGCGAGCACACTCTGAAGACGTTCAACGTTCTCGTGCGGCACAAGCACCATCCTCCTAGCGTGCTCCATATTTACTAACTAATAATACTGGCGAGCAATGTGCCTATTATAGGAGCTAATAAGGCTGGTAAAAATCTACCACGCTGTACAATGATTTTCTTCTTTTTCGATAAACTAACAGTAGGCTCGGCTAGTTTTCGTAGAATTTTCGCATGTCTCTGTAGGCGCGACTTGTGACTCTTTTCCAACGGTACGTTACCAATCAATACATTCAGGGGGCACTCGCAAATATGACGTACTAGTTTTGAATCAGCAGTTTGCAAGAGCGCCTTTCGCTGCTTGTTGGTCAGATGAAAAAGTGCTTTTAAAATAATGGCATCCTTGTGGTTGAAAATGCATCTCTTACACTGTTGACCCATTACAGGGAGATAGTTGGAAGGAAATTTGACGTACCACCACTGTTTATCTTTTTATCGCGCGGCACATAGACGTAATGCAACTTGTCGTCTGGAAAGATACAAGTACGAAATCTGCAATTGTCCGGTGTATCTTGCTTTAGATCCAGCAAAAGATATCCATACGGTTTCGAGGTAGCGTCCCAGTAAGCTTCTTGTAAAAATCGTGGGTTCTCTGGACACAGTTGACGTGATAAATGTTGTATTTGCGATCTGTCACGCAAATTTCTAAATGCGACAATGTATTGGGCGTTCAATGAAATATCGCGTTGTCCTTTGCCCTGATGAAAAACGTTCTGTGTGATGAATATTACTGAGAGCGAATGATGATGGGATGCCTCAGAGAAAATGTCAACTATACTACCGCTCGACGACGACTCGCGCATCAAGTCGTCAATGATGATGAGCTTAGGTCTGGAATCACTGGACCAGTCACTAGTCTGCGGGAGACCCTCCCGAAATTCTACTTTCTTGCCTTGAAGATCCTTGTATCCGGTTTGCCACTCTGCGTAGTAGACAATGATACGTTCGATTGCTGTATCGAACATACGGTCGAGATCATTCAGAAATTTTTTTACAAACACTGTTTTACCACATCCTGTGGGACCACAGAGCATGGACGTAAATGGGTGTTTCCATCTTGTATCCATAACTGATGCTAACGTCCTCCTCCTCCTTCACCACCTTCTCTTTCAATCGTTGAGAACTGTACATAAAAAACATATTCTGGCGCCATCTATGAATTATAATAAGAAATTGAATTAATTGTAGAGGAGGGTAGGGGGTAAACAATATCGAGAAAAAAGTTTTAACACAAAAAATTTCAGTTAAAATACATTTATTCAATAATACTTTTTTGAGACATTTTTAGATTTTTACAATTACTGGTGTAATAATGTTACCAGTTCTCTCGATTCTTAATTTAAAACGTTCTCTATCACGTCCTATTTGCTCCGACTCTCCTTGACGAGCAACTCTACATGCATACAACCAAGTACACAACAAATAAACTCTCACCTTTTCTTCAAAACGTACATGCCTTTCCATATTTTTTCGTTTTTTACAATCTCTCTTTTTCAAATAGTTGTAAATTCGATACCCTTGTCACCACCCTTATAATTTAAAAATAACTGCATCTTATTAGCTTTCTCACTCATACTATCAAACAATTTTGTTTCCTTGTTTAGTGGACGACTGCTGCTGAGCTTATCCGAGAAGGTAGGAAAATTTGAAATTCTTCGTCGTGGATAGCCACAATCTTTGAACCAAAACGTGTCTTTACTGGATTTAATGCCGTTAACGCATATTGCCGACCAACCTCCAATTCGATCACCTTCTTCGTTGGGAGAAACTCGCCACTGGCAATTTTATTCAGAGCTTCTAAATCCATCTTGAAATAGAATATAATTTTTAGTATGATTTAAAAGTATTATTTTAAAATAATCTATGAGTAATATACATACGTTCTTTTGAGGAGACATATTCTTTCTATACAACAGCTACTCTCTTTTAATTAAGCACAAGTAATGTGCTGGAGGGTCGTTCTTGGTTCAATATATATATATATAGACTATCCCTACTGCTAACGCATCTACCACCACCAGTTCTTTTTGCTCGTCCAATGAGCCTCCATTGAAGAGGTGGGGCAAAGAAGTAATAAGCCAACCAACTTTTTCTGCCAAATGACGTCATACTCTACTCAACCAATAACAAACTAGAGTTGTCATTCCGCTTACATATAATTTGATACATATTACTAAGCAATGTTAGAAGCTGTTTCAATCATTCTTATAACCGTATGGATAACTCTTATCTATGCTGACAAATCTTCGTTTGCTGTAAACAGGTTTGCATGTTTTTATTTCGTTTTGACTTATTACTTCCTGAAATGCTGTTCTATGGATGCAGGGATTTGTCATTACTATTTCCATAGGTGGTGAAGTAATCATTTCACGAATAGAATGAAAATTGATAAGCTGGCTATTGGAATAGTTAAGACGAATACCTTTAACTCTACAGATAGCCTCTTCTTCACCATTCGGTTTTTTGCATATGCATGCGTAAAATTTTGGGCCGGCTGACAAAAAGTTTGTTATATATGTACCTGAACCCATTTTCACCAATTCATCTGTTAAACTACCCAGAGACGTACCGATTGGTAATTCATATTCACAAACTTTACTAACGTAAAACACAGAATCAGTGTCGTAATAAAGGGCTCGGGGTCCCAAAGCATGTAGATATTGAAAAAGATTGAGTCGTGCTTGCGCTGTTGTAAAAGCAGCGAGTACTACGTTTCCGATTGATGCCGGTACAGATTCATCTCTATAGCACCAATTAACGTACAGAGTGTCGGCGTTAACCGGTAAAATACCATTAACTGCTATCTGGGCACTGGCAAGTAAATTTATTAGCGTTTCCGGGGTGTGAACTACACTTGTTTTTGACAAATTTTCCCGTTGACCGAATTTTTCCCACAGAGAGTTTAGGCATAATTTTGCTACAGATCGTAAGCCGGGATTTAAGCAAATGTTATTTTTGTCCAAACTTATACCCTCGTTCTGCTCTAACTCCTGAACATACCGATCCTTGTTGTGATCTGTGATACACTCTGGGGGATATCCCGATGCTGCAACCTTTTGAGTAAAAAACTCATTTATATAGTCAGCGAAAATACCACCTTCCTTTTTTTCCCTATCATATTGAGTCATTTCATACTGCCAAATTTCATATATATTCTTGATAACGTATCCTATCGCGATAGCGGCTTTCACTTCCTCCGACACCCATGTTCCTCTTAACACACGCTCCTCAGGTTCATGCGAACAGCTTTTGATATAAGCGAGCCTCTCCGGTTTGGTCGAAAGGGGGCGGTCTGGGCGCGATGACTCGGAGAGATGGCTCCTGCTCAATCTTTTTGAGAAAGGGGGGCCCTAACGAGCGACGTTCGCGTGGGCGAGATTGCTGGCGTGGAGTGCGACTCCTTGGGAGAGCAGCGGAGCGCTCGCTCCTGATCGGACGTTCGCTCTGGTGCAACGGGGAGGCTGCGAGCAGACCCTCTGATGTTGTGTGAGGACAGAGAGCTCGGATGGCGATCCAGGGGCGCTTCCTCGGAGAGTGGCTTGGCAGCGTGGAGACTCCTATGATGTAGTCATCTCTGACTGTGGCTTCCACGTTGCAGCGACGTTGGCCCTGGCGTGAGTCTTGGCGGAATGTCCTCGACGAGAGAGAGATCGAGCGGTCCGTGGTAGCTCCGAGAGGTGCTGATTGGGGGCCTTTGCGAGAAAGACCGGTTAGCGCGAGCGCTTTCCAAAACGGTTGGCGCTTAGAAGTGCCGATTGGTGGCACTAAAAAGTGCCGATAGAGTGGGACCTTGCGAGAAGGACCCGGTGGCGTGAACGCCGCACAAAAGTTGGCGCTGATAAGTGCCGATTAGGTGGGACCTTGCGAGAAGGACCCGGTGGCGTAAACGATGTACAAAAGGTTGGCGCTTAAAAGTGCCGGTAGCTCCGAAAGGGGCTGTTTGAGAGGGAAAGAGGAAGCGCAAGAAATAATTACAAGTAGTAATTATTTTTCCCGGCAAGGCCGACTATTATTGATCAATTTATCAGCAGAGTCGCCCGAAGTCGTCCACAAAGGGTAGACGGGCTTGTCCGATAGTATGATCGGTCAGGGGAATGGATGTCGAGCCCCGGTATGGCTCGGTCTTATATCCATTCTCCTACGCTACTTCTGTGGTGGATACGCGAAAGTAAGGTGCTGGCCGCCTGGCGGCGGCGCGCCGAACTGCCGCGCTGCGAGACTCGCCGGCCGCGCCGCAGGGGCTCTCGCTTGCGCAGATATCGCGCCGTGGCTTCCCTGGCTGTGCCGGCCGGGATGCCGTGCTGCAGGGGCCCTTACTTTTATTGCGCGGCGAGAGAGTCATTGGGTGGGGTGTAACACTTTCTTGTATCATTTGCTCGCAAAATATTCGACACAGAGGGAATATCAATTTTCCATGCATTTTTACAGGTAATAATGAATGATATAGGTTTTGTGGTAGAAGAATATTACAGGCAATCAAACCATTCACTTCCGACACATCTTTATTTGTGCCTATAATTTTCTCACACTTTTCACCGATAAATATTTCCGGGTGACCAACTGGATATTTTCCATACTTGCAAATATAAGGATAAAGTGAACAAACATCAACATACTTCTCCTCACCCTCCTTACAATCAAACACTTTGACTGTGTTTCCAGTACGTCCACCAAAAAAGGCGTCTCTCGGGTCAAGTGGCTTCCGTTTTACCAGCGCCACATTGTCACGAATGTAACAACGCAATTCTTCGTTTTGCTTAATCTCATTTTTGAAAACACATTCCCACTTTTCAACGACTCGATAATTTGCACTCCTCAGTCTGTCGCTAGTAGCCAATGTCCGATCATATCTCATGTCCATTGAGTCCTTATTCGACAAAATTGTATCTCTGTTTATTCGATAGCATCGGCGGCATCCATGCCGAAAACACCCGTGGAATTGAAGCACAATACCTCGGTGATCCTCATCTTCTTGTGGTGAACTGTATCCGTCAACCACAATATTTTCGGGTAGCCTTTTTTCACGACCTCGCCCTCCATGCTCGATATCACGCTGAAGAACTTTATGCTCCATCCAGGAGAGCCAATGTAGAGCAATTTCAGATAGATTATCTGTTAACCTATAACCATGAGGTGGTACAATACCTATACAATACCTTTTTCAAACATTTTTTTCTAAAACCACGCATGCAAGACGAGGCTATAGCCGTGCACTCGGTAAAGGGATCCACACCGAACTTCATGAATGTTTTTCGAAAAGCCAAGCAAGATAATCTTAAAATCGTCACATCTTGTTTGCAGTATTTCAAAAATTCATTTTGAAAATTGAACGTGTACTCTTGTTGCACATGTTCTTCGTACCATTTTAAAAACTTTTCCCTCTCCTGACTACTGATTGTGTTCGGGGAATACGTTTCTAAAGGTGGTAGACGACCCTCGTACGTCTGGTTATCTAGCGTGCTGAATAAGTGTGGGAAAAAACCCTTCTCCATTTCAGCGAGACCATATGCCTTGGGTAGACTACTCAAAGGCATGTGGAAGTAGTTCAAGCTATCGATAAACTTTGTCTGTAACACTTTCAATAAAATTATTTTCGATCCATTCATAATTACCGACGGTGTAACACGACCACTGTTAAATTATTCCACAATATACTTGAATATAAATTGTGCATCAAAACCCTGTGAATTGTGGGCTATACAGATTATCTGTTTAAAACGTTTCCTCGGTGCTAATGCAAGATCTACGAGTGGCTTTACTGGCTCATTCTTGAACACATACTCACGAATACCACACATCTCACACCTAATTGAAATATCTTCAATTTCGATACATTGGGTACATACTTGCTGTAAAACACACAAAGGACCCCGCAGAAATCATATGGGAGCGTGGGTCCCAGTGAATTTGTATGAAACTGTAACTAAATTGTAGGTCTGAAATTCCTGAACATAAGTCCTCATGGGCCGGAGTGGCGCAAATGGGCCGATTTTGAGAAAATAACGATTAAAGGCGACATTTTTCAGTAGAGGTTGGAGCGGCCGAGCGCGCAACTTCAGGTGGCTGCTCGCTAAGTCCAATGCAACAGGTTACTGTGTATTTGCATAACCCTACATAATTAATGTGTTTTGAAGAGTAATTCTGTGAGCAGTGGCGAGAAATCACTATGCAATATTGTTCGCGTATTTTGAATCACGCGCGCATCGGTACCGGCCAATCAGAAAAGATGAAAGGAGGATCAAGTGGTTAGAATGAGGGCTCGCTCTGTTCCGGCTGCCATTAAAAAGCATGTCTCTTGCGCTTCTATTCATTCATAATACCTGCAGGTACACGAACAACATTTACGCACACACGCACATACACACACGTAATTAGTCAAGGAAAGTTTTTTCCCACACATAAACACACCTGCATTTTTCACCACTGAGCAATAAAGCTACGGTTTAGGAGACCATGCGTTCCATTGCATATCGCTCCTACAGAATTCCTCCCTGATCGAAAATACCTACGAAAGTATTTCTCAAAAATGGAGATCACTGCGATAGTATTCAACCTTAATGGAAAATACATGCCAGAGCGTTGCATGACGATGGAGAATACTCCGACGGTATTCCTCCTTGATGCAAAATCCAACCCTCCGTGAGAATTTTGATTAATAACAGACAATACCTCCGAAAGTATTTTTCGATAATGGAGAATGCCTCCGAGAGTACTCCTAGATAGTGGAGAAATCCTCTGAGAGTGTTTCTCGTTAATGGAGAATCCCTTCGAGAGCATTTGTCGATGATGAAGATACCCTCCCAGAATAATTGTCGATAATGGAGCATTCCTTCGATTTTATGTCTAGATAATGGAGAATTCCTCTCTGAGTAATTCTTTATAATGGAGATAACTGCGATAGTATTCCACCTTGATGGAAAATACATACGAGACCGTTCACGACGATGGAGAATCACTCCGACCGTATATAAAGAAATACTCTCGAAGGGACAATCCAATAAAGATAAATACTCTCCGAGGGTTTCTCCAACGTCGAGAAATACTCCCGGAGGAATTCTCCATTATCGAGAAACACTCTGCGAGGATTTCTGCACTATCGAAAAGTAATCTCGGAGGCATTCTTTATTACCGAAATATATTTTCGGAGGGATTCTTTGTTATAAAGAAATAACCTCCAAAGTATTCCCCATTATCGAGAGATACTGCCGGAGTCATTTTCTGTTATCAACATCTACTCTAAGAAGGATTATCTGTTATGAATCAAAATTCGGTCCAATGGATTTTTGATCACGGAGGAATGCTCTCCGAGTAATTCTCTATCCTCGTGAAAGGCTCGCTTATGTTTTCCTTCAAGGAGGGATACTAATGCAGTGATACATCATTATAGAGGAATACTCTTGAAGGGACAATCCAATGAAGATAAATATTCTCGGAGGGTTTCTCTAACGTCGAGATATACTCCCGGAGGAATTCTTCATTACCGTGAAACACTCTGCGAGGATTTTTCCACTATCGAGAAGTACTCTCGGAGGCATTCTCCACTATCGACAAGTACTCTCGGTGGCATTCTCCAGTATCGAAATATTCTTTCGGAGGGATTCTGCTTCGCCGAGAAATACTCTCGGAGGGATTCTTTGTTATCAAGAAATAATCTCCAACGATTTCCCCATTATCGAGAAATACTGCCGGAGGTATTTTCTGTCATCAAGATCTACTATAAGAAGGATTTTCTCTGTTATGAATCAAAATTCTGTCGAATGGATTTTTGATGACGGAGGAATGCTCTCCAAGTAATTCTTTATCCTTGTGAAATGCTCGATTAGGTGTTTTCCTTTAAGGAGGAATGCTAATGCAGTGATACATCATTATAGAGAAATACTCTCGGTGAGATAATCCATGAAAGATAAGTAGTCCCGGAGGGTTTCTACATATGCAAGAAATACTCTCAGAGCAATTCTCCACTATCGAGAAGTACTCTCGGAGGCATTCTCCATTATCGAAAAATATTTTGGAGGGATTCTGCTTGGTCGAGAAATACTCCCGGAGGGATTCCGTTATTAATCGAAATTCTCTCAGAGTGGGGTTTTATATCAAGTAGGAATACCGTCGGAGTGATTCTCCATCTTCGTGGAGGATCTCGTATGTATTTTCCATGAAGGAGAAATTCTTTAGGAGTGATTCTCCATTATTTTTCGACAATGGAGAATTCCTCCGAGAGTATTTCTGGACGATGTAGAAACCCTCCAAGAGTATTTGAGATTCGTTGAGTATCACTCAGAGAGTATTTTCCTATAATGACGTATCACTGCATTGGCATTCCTCCTTGAGCGAAAACACCTAAGCGAGTATTTCTCGATAACAAAGAATCCCTGCCAGAAAATTTCTTGAAACGAAGAGAAACCCTTCGAGAGTGTTTCTCGATAATGGGCCTCCCAAAGTATTTTTCGATAACGAAGAATCCCTCCATAAATGGGTCCCTCCATATTCTACGGACTATTAACTATGAAAAAAGTCAATAAAAAAAATTGATATTTTCATAATTCTAACCCTGTCATAAGTCATTAAGAACTTTTTAGTAACACAATTATTTCACTTTTACGCATACTTAATATATAGTTTGAATACAATAATTTAATTTATACTTTGGATCACAATATCATTATTATATAAAACCGGGTATGTTGATCCCTCTTAATCCATCTCATGAAGCTAGCAGTAAATGGAGCATCTTGAAGTTGGCAGCACATAAGAATTCTCGAGTATTCCAAATATTTCTCATCTTTTATTTCATTTTGCAGAGCAGAAATTTAACAAGCACACGTACCTCATGCATTGATAATTATGAGATTGCAATTCATTTTAAATATTATTAATATTTGAATAATGGAAATTTTTATATAAGAAAATAAATTTAATCATCCCATCGAATCAAAAAAATTCTTTATTCGGAAATATTGTAGGTCAACTACATAATAAAATTTTATTTAAAATAGCTGTTTGACGAATAGTTACCGATAAGTATATAATAAAATAAAAAATTGAAAAATAAAATTACAAAATTGTAAAAGCACGCAAAGATTTTTTGAGAACACAGTGGATAAAAATTAACCATTATAAGTTAAAATTTCAGCACCGTTTGGGTAAAAAATTTTACTTTTCCGCCGTTCTATGAAAATAAAAAAATTCTCACACGAATGTACGGGTGCCACTCCATAGGATAAGTCATTTTCCTTCATAATAATGATAATCAGAGTAAAAATAACAAGGAGATAGAGAGAGAGAGAGAGAGAGAGAGAAACGTGCGCGCTCTTTTCTCTCGTATCCGTATCTACGCGCGTGTATGTGTGTCGTCGTCGTCTTCGTGATCGTCGTCGTCGCCGTCGTCGTAGGCTCGCAGCTGCAGTATGGCTGTATGAAAGAGAATCACGACGAACGCAGCTCTGGATCAACATTGCTATTTTTAAAAGAAACATGGAATGTCACGGCCTATTTTTTTGATTCCTCGGTACCTCCTGTCGGCCTGAACTTATTACTTATCAGGTTTGTATTTCTGCTACATGAGAAACGACAACTTTTCACGTATCGACTTTTGCATCTATGAAATTTTTTTGCTTCCTTCTAGATTACATTATCATGGAATCACGATGGCATAACTCACTTTTATAAACAGTATAAAAAGTAGACTGTAAAAATACCGAATGTTTAGTTTAAAATCGTTCACAAAATTCATAATGGAATGAGGCATTAGTAGTAGGGGCTGGGCGGCTACGACCCCAGGCGGGTACGGCCCCACTTTTTACCGACCACGGGTAAATTGCTCCGATGGTAAAACAGGGATCTGCAGGCCGCCGCCCTTTTTTATCCCCATCGATCTGCCCCATCGATCTGCCCCATCGATCTGTCCCCAGCGAACTGTTTTATCCCCATCGATCTGCCCCAGCGAACTGTTTTATCATTTTTTTTTCCCAAGCTGATTCGAGGAACGAGGATGGGATGTAAATAAAACAAAAATTTTTTTTTTAAAAAACAATTTACTATTTATTTTATTCAAACATAGTTTTTACAATTTTTTATAGCCTTCTCGGCCAGGACAAGAATGTTTATTCGTTGAGAAGATACTAGTACACTTTTTCCAAACAGAATCTTTTTTATTTTCATTAGTAGATGTATTATTATCAAACTTATTATAACCATGTTTTTCGGGAACGGTGTTTGTATTACTAGAATACTTATCCATGTTGAAGTAGCAGTTTGTTTATTGCCTCAATATTAATGTAAGTGTCCTTAGCTTTTCATCAATCTCGTCTCTGTGTAACTCAACTATTTCATCTAATTTAGATATTTCAGTTTTTAAATCAGATTTTATAGTTTGAGTAACACTGTGCAGAGTGTTTAAATTTATAGCGTCGTTTAGTTCTTTAGGATCTGCTACGTTGCACAATCTCTTGTCTTCTAAACTATACTGACTGTCAGGAGTGAGTTTATACCCAATGCCAGGAGGTCCTTTTAAGGTATTCAAATGTCGTCCAAACAAGTCAACACTCATCTTTGAAATTAATTAAATCAGTGTTGATGCCTTTACTCGGACGGCTTCTATAACTTGAGAATGAATCTTGAAAACCAGAGTTTTTTGAATCTTTTTGAGTCGCCGCAGCAGCCTTTTTTTCTGGATATGAAACCGAAGTTTTTTCATTCAATTGTTCCGACTCGACGAGAAATTGATGTTCCTGTCCTCCTTTTCCCGAGCTTTTCTTCCACTTATCCATTTTTTTTATACAGAGAATCGCATGTTTCAGCTATTAATAATCGACTGACCAGTTTATTTGAAACATCACATATTTATAGTCAACGTCTTGGGGTGGGGGGAATCCTTTTCTTTATTTCCACAACTATATCAGAATTTTCTACAGCCTTATAATACTTCCATTGAGTTATCATTGATTTACCATCATCTTTCTCATTGCTCGAATTGCTGCTGCTATTTTGACCCATAGCTGACTAACTAGTTTAAGCGTTTCATACAAGTTTCTTTACATCACCGCTTATAGGATTATACGTTACAATGCGATCATGCAAAATTAAACAATACGCTGTTGTATTCGCAGGTATATTATTTTTACATTCAAATTCAAGACGAACGTCTACAGCTGCCTGTTTAATAGACTCGTTTTGTTTGGAACAATCAATGACTATGAGAGGTGCCAACTCTTTAAAATCTGTCTTACTTAAAAGTGGATCTATTATAGCGCTTTCAATATAGTATGCATTTTGAAATTTTGCGTACATATCATAAAGTAAAGCATACTGATTATTTGAAATATCAAGATTGAGATTTCCGTATGGATAACTCTGAGAGTTGAGAAAGAGTTTTACATTACTAATATTACAATGATCAAATAAGCTAGCATTAATTGTTTTGCTTGCTTTTCCTCGCTGTTTGGAAGTCAAGAATAATAAAGCGTGGTTTCTCCAGCTGATTTGATGTTTTTACTGTCCAAACAGTGTTGCCTCGTTGTCGGAAGAACTGGATACTCGTACAGCTCCCATGAACGGAAACTCATAGGAATAGGCGTATCTCTTTGAATGTAGTTGAATAGTTGTATTTTTCTTCTATCTGATAGTATGACGTAAGGCATTAACCACTCTATTAGAGCGAGCTCAATTTTAAAGTTTTCGTAGGAAGCTGCTGCTCCTTGTACTGCTGTAGATGTTTGCACAACAGCATTCAAATCACTTCTCGATCTCGTAAGAAGGAGTTCATGCTTCACATTTACAACAATTTTCTGATAATCTTCAGCGAAACCAAAAATCATTGATAGAGGAATTATGACATCAAAGTTCCCATTAGCATCGGTTATTTTTCCTAATTCTGAAATGTTGGTCCAGCCTGAATTTTCAAGATGTTTAAGCTGACTTGGTGAGAAAGAGATGTAGCCTTTCATCAAGGTTGTTATAGCAACATTCTTACAGCGATCGATCTCAATCGCATTTATCTCATATCGAACTTCCTCGAAAAGATGACTGATGACATTGTTGACAAATTTAGTATTTGTTAGAGCACTACCATCCGCTTTGGTAATTTTACCAGAAATATGCAGAGAACTTTTGGATGGTAGCACACACAAATCTTGCTGCTGAATTGCTATTCGAATTTCATCACTCTGATTGAATGCGTGTGAGGTGTATGGCTGATGAGCATGCATCTCATAATGTGAAACAGATTCATCAAAGATGACTGGAGCTTGTACATTAAGAACTTCCTCCATCTTTCCTCATACAACAAATAAATGTACAAGTTATTTTTTCAATATTTTTTTTCTTCCCTGCCTTTTTCCACCACCACGCACTACGAGACCAAGATTTCGAAGAAACTGTTGATTTTGTTGTGTTAGTCGTTTGATTGCTCGTTGCGGACTGACTGTCTATTGACATACTGAACCGCTAATATAGCTTTTCTTAGCATTGAAAACAATACCCATTTTATGTGCTTTTTCAATGCAAACAAATTGTAATAATTTCTCCTCGAAGGTTAATCAAATCACCATCTTGATCTACTATACGTAGTTGTAAGCGATCAATTACTTTTACTGATACTGGTAAGTATATTATTTGTTTAGGAACTTCAATTATCTTGTAGCCAGCTGGTACTGCTGCGAAAAATTCGTGTATTGTATGAACTTTTTTTTGATTTATGTATGCTCCTGTTGTAATGTTACATTCAACTCGTAGAGCGTTTACTTTGAGAATAGCTACAGGTAAGTCTGAGTGGTGACTTATATAGGGTTTCAAAGTTCTTGGAGTGAAACCCAGTAGACAAGCAATAGAGTCTTTAGGTCGAAAATCTATTTCATGAGTGCACTCAATCAAACAGCGTAATGTATTATTATTCGGCTTTATACTAATTTTTACACCTCGAGTATCAAGAAATCCTTGCAGCGTCCGCTCAATATCTTCAATCTCATAACTGCCACTAGGAATTTCAATAATTTCTCGACCAACATAAAACTTGTTACAATTTACATCAATATTCGGTATAGAATTAAAAGTGAGTAACTCAACAAGTCCAAGACTGTATAGTTTATCCTGATCCAATTCTATAGGAGGAAAATAGTGAGTTTCGAGAACAGAGGAGGTGCCTGAAAGGCTGAGTGTTATCGACTCGACAACCATCTTGAGAATACTAATTCCAAAGCTCACTTTTCACTTTTTATAGAGCCGAAAATTTTCATTACGATTGAGCTGATTACAGACTAATTTGAAAAGTCTTGATATCTTTGATAATTGTACTTGACTTAAGAAACTTTCCAATAGTTCATAAGATAAAGAGGTGGTTGTAAATCTCCAAAGCTGTCAAAGTATACAACTTCTTTACCAATTTTTCGATAAGCTACCCAATGTGTGCCAGATCCACTCGCATCATCTAGATTTATAATTGCAGTCTCCTTCACACGACAACCGTTGGAAGGTAAATCATTTCGCATGAAAACTCCACGAAAATTTGCTATTTTCATTAATTTTGCATACTTGAGTATATCGTAGTCGGTAAGTGCACGTTTTGGCAGTTTTACTTCAATGAAGTTTTTTTTTCTTCTTCCTCCCTCCTTCAGAGAGATTCCAAAACCTTTTTGGTAAGGTCTCAAAAACAATCCTTTACCCAGCATCATTTTTTCAACTTTTCCATTATGCTTTTTTTTGCTGTTCTAATTGTTTTTTAGCAGCATTTGCTATATATATTGCTTGAGCAATGCCAGCAGCTCCTCCCGCAAGTGAGCCTACTGCACTAAGACTTGCAAAGAGGGGAATAAGCGCTGGAAGAAAGCCACCTACTCTTGAGGGAACAGCCAAAATGCGTGGAACACTAACTTTACTTTTACCACCGACTTTTTTCACTTGTTCTCGTGCACTCTTTACTGCTGATTTAATCATAGAGCGAGCATTATTGTTAGGAGTAACAGATTTTGATAGTGATTGAACTAGATTTTTTAAAGTAATCTTTTTTCTTCTCTTTGAAATCCTTTTTTTTACATCTGCCTCCTCTTCCAACACCCATACCAAACTTTGATTTTAACATCATAGCACTTGTTACAGCAAAGGCTGCCGCTTTTTCTTTTAAACTAGCATCTTTAGATTTTACTCTATTCCAAGCCTTTTCTGCTAAAATTTTATTAGCAACGTTTCTCTCCTGGATATTATCTTGATTCTTCGAATAAGCAATGTCGTGTTCTTTACAAGCAGCGTCAAGAGGATTAATCCCACGATCACCACGAGCTAAACGTTTTGCTAACTTGGTACCTGGACCGCAGTACTCATAACCTGGGAGATGAAGTTCAACGGGTAGTTTGTTTATCAATGTATTCACTAATCCTGAACCTCGTTTTCTTTACATGATGCTGTCTGTAAACAAGCTCATGCGAGACTGACTGTAAAAAGGTATAAATATCACATATTTATACTGTTTCGAGTTAGTCTGTTTTGAGAAATGGATCTGAAAAAGCAGTCTGCAAAGCTGCCAGTAATCAATTTCGATCTTTTGACTCAACAGCATCAGAAAAATAATCGTCATGGAAAATTATTACCAAATACTATAAGAGCAGTATTTTGCGGACCATCAAATTGTGGAAAAACGAACGCTCTTTTGTCTTTAATCATTCATCCTGACGGTCTGAAATTTGAAAATATTTACGTTATGACGGGGATCCCGTCGATGGCTGCTCGCCTGGACACCACCCAGTCAAGATACGAAAATCTTACACTCGGTGGTGTTTTCAGAGCAGTAAGCGAGCAGTCAGCTGTTAGAGCCAGCAGGACAGCGCGGCGCCGAGAGCAGCCTGCCGCCGAGCAGCAGTAGCACGAGGCGAGGGCGAGAAAGTGGGGGAATACAGCACGTAGCAGCGCGCGGCAGCCAAGGCGAGAGCAAGAGAGAGAGACGAACGGCGCAGCGCTGAAGCAACAAGAGCGAGAGAGACAAGAAGATACGAGGCATGCGAGCTCGAGGCGTACGCGCGCGAGCGACGGCCGCCATGTTGGCGAGAAACGGACTGTAGCATGAGTGCGAGAAGGATGGAATGGTGAGCGAATGAATGCGTTAGAGAAAGACAAGAGAGAGAGAGTGGAGGCAACGCGTATGCGCTGTATGATATTGGGAAAAGGTGGAGGGCTACGGCTCGATCCACAGCGCGCGTGCGAGCGGCAAACACGAATGTAAGCGTGCCGAAATGCGGAAAATGTGTAAATACGATTAGTAGAGCCAGACAAGCGTGTAAACGCGTTTTGAATGTCGCGCGCATTTTTGACTATTGTAAAAGAGGGCGTAAGTGAGCGAATGTGATATATGGTACGAAAGCGTGGAAATGTGTGATAGGCGCGAGAGAGCGATCTAACGGAAATGCGTGAGTGCGAGTGAGAAAGCGAGAGACGCCGCGAACCGGCGTAGTTGCCGAGCGCGAAGAGAGTCAGTATCAAAAAGAGTATCCTCGAGTATCCAGCGAGCGGAGTATCGAGTACCACGAGGACCGAGAGACATCGAGTGAGCAAGCGAGACCAAGCAATCTTTCTCCAAGGCGACTTCCAGTGTCCAGGATTAACCCCCCGTGTGCATCTTCCGATCGGACAATTAGTTTCTTTCGCGAGCGCTTCCACAGGGTACGAGGCAACGCCAGTACGCGAGGACGAGGAGCACAAGGCGTAGAGACAGGTAGGAGTGTTCGAGAGATACCTCCCCGCCGCGAGTCCCTAACCTAGAGCCAGCCCGCGTAGAGACGGTGAGCTCGCCCGAGGACGAGCACACACCCGCGAGTCAATACATAATTGTTTAATCTTGATAATAAATTTCGAAGTGTTATTTTAAGTCAGTCGCGTTTATTCATTTTGCGTACTTCTCTCCCTGCACCTGTCCCCCATGACCTAGAGCGTAAGGAGTTCTCAAGCCGGCAGCATAAGAGTACCAGATCGCGAGTTCGGGCGTCCAAATTAATATTAAAATACGAGTTCGCGGTAAACCTGAATAGGTATCATTACGTGGTGCTACTCCTTCCCAAGGACGAAAAAAGCACAACGTCACAACGTTTACTCAAAATCTCTAAATCAACCAAAATATACATTTTTGGAAAAACTTTTGGAGCCTCTCGATGGTATCGAATACTTTCCTTTTGGCGAGCATGATCTTGTTATCTCACCCGATGAAGCTCGACCAAATTCAATTTTCATATTTGATGACATTGCCTGTGAAAAACAAGATAACGTTAAAGCTTTTTACTGCATGGGTCGACATAAAAATGTAGATTGTTTTTACTTGTGTCAATCGTATGCACAAGTACCGAAACATTTAGTGCGTGACAATATCAACTTGTTGATGATTTTTCGTCAAGACGATATGAACTTTAAACATGTTTATAATGATCATGTTAATACTGATATGTCGTATCAACGTTTCAAGGATATTTATTCAATGTGTTGGAATGATGGTAATTACAGCTTTCTCATTATTGACAAAGATCGTAATATAGACGATGGTCGCTACAGAAAAGGCTTTGATCAATTTGTAATAAATATACACAATATGGAAAAAATGTAGCATTCTATTGTGAAACTTGAAACCATCAAGATGACTGATTTTAGCCAACAAACTGCAGTCTTACGGGAAGTTGAGAAAGCTCGCAATGCTGTGAAAAGAAATACGATTCATTAAAATTGCATAAATTGGAAGTGGAAAAAAATTTAAGTGACCCGTTTCAGCCAATAGTGAAACCATTGGAAAAGCTTATCGATGTCACCGAAAATAGAGTAAAACAAGAAATAAATTTACCTCCAGTCAAGAAAGAAGTGAGAGCAAAGAAGAGAATTAAAAAACTTGAACGTAGTACTTCAAACAGTGATGATGATGATGATGATGATGATGATAATTTTCCTGAATCAGATTTTGAGTCTGCTGTTGATTATTCAACAGATGAGCTAGAAAAAACTATTGTAAAAACAGATGATGAAAATGTGAAAATGTTGCTTAGTTGAGACACAAAATCTTTAGATACAGTATACGGAGTGCAGAAAATGCGAGATGATTCACTATGGATTGGAGATACTCCAATAACTTTTGAATCAAATAAAATTATCATTGGTAATAAAGAATATGTGAAAGCTGAATGGGCTTATACAAAATCGCTCAAAGGTCCACTCATACGGATTACCGCTACTGGGATGATCCAAACAAGCTTGTAGATCGTCTAAGATTACTCATAGCTGAAACGTCTGCTGGTAACAATAATCACGTTAATGAAATACAAGCAATTGTCGAGGAGCTTCGTGAGGCAGGGATTATTAGTTCAGTATTAAAATGAGCATCGACGTGTTTGGACGTCAGTTGGTTCATACAGATTCATCGCGAGGGCCACCTGGAATAGGATTCAAGCTTACTAGTGATGGAAATTTTGATTTAGACAATCGATTATTGTGTAATGTAGGTAATGCTGCTGAACAAAATGATGCAATGAACTTAAAGTCTGTGCAAAAATTGATAAAAGACGAAACAGAAAAATTGCTTGAAGATTTTCGGAGTGTTTTGAACAATAAAATTCAAAACATTGAATCTGAAATTCTGCAGATAACAAATATACTAAAAGAAGAGAATGCAAAAAATGAAAGCAAAATTAGTGGACGAACTTCATAAGCCTGCAAGGCGTAATTATCCACGCCGCTCATTCCTCCTTAAAGATATTGACGAAACTTGGCAGGCTGATCTTGTTGAAATGATTCCTTACGCCAAGCAGAATAAAGGTTTTAAATACTTACTCACAGTAATTGATACATTTTCAAAGTACGCTTGTACTGCACCAGTCAAGGATAAAAGTGGAAAATGTGTAGCTGAAGCAATGAAATCTATACTTTTGCAAAAAAGAGTGCCCAAGAATTTACAGCCGGATCGAGGAAAAGAATTTTAATAAAGATTTTCAAAAACTAATGAAAAGTTATAAAATCCATTTGTATTCTACATATAGTAATCTTAAAGCGTCAATTTATGAACGTTTTAATCGTACTTTAAAAAGCAAAATTTGGAAATTGTTTAGTCTGCAAGGTACATACAAATGGCTAGACAGTTTACAGGATTTAACTTTACAGTATAATAATAGTCATCATCGAACAATAGGAATGAAGCCTGTACAAGTGAATAAAGATAAAGTTAATCATATAATGAATCGAGTAAAAAGGTCAAATATTTTTAAACGAGCTAAATTTAAAATTGGAGATCAAGTACGTGTTAGCAGAATCAAGGGTGTTTTCGACAAGGGCTATACACCCAATTGGTCAACTGAAGTCTTCACAGTAACAAAAATTTCAAATACAAAGCCCTACACCTGTCATCTAAAGGATTATCAAGACAAGCCAATTTCTGGAGGATTCTATGAAGAGGAACTTCTCAAGACTAAACATCCAAATGTTTATTTAATTGAAAAAGTTTTGAAAAAAAGTGGTAATAGAATTTATGTAAAATGATTACGTTTTGATAATTCTCACAAGAGTTGGATAAATAAAAATGATATGTAGATACAAATAAACTGCATTTATTTATTTATTTCCTTCAATTTTTTTAATAGTACAGGCATTATAATATCGTTTGTTTGATTATTTCTTCTCTTGAACGTTCTCGATCTCGTGCTGCCTGCTCCCATTTTCATCACCGAGCTTCATGATAAGCATCGCTCCAAGTGTTTATGATATGAATGGTTGGCTCATCATTAAATCGTACACGCTTTTTACTGGAATTAAACACACATCTAAATTAAGTTAATTAGAGAATTTAGCTCATTTGAGAACTTACCCATTATATAATCCTCATTATTGACACGTGTACTATACATTTTACTTCTCAAACCAATGAATTCAGTGAGAATCTGTCCATTGCACTCATCCTTCATTAGTCCAACAACTTTTTTATTAATACGTGGCATATTAAATATATTTTCTACAGGATAATCAGATGTGTCAAACTTGTCAATATTTTGTTTCATATCTTCATAGAAATCATTGCATTTAATAGCGTATATGAGTCTATCAATATCTGTATAAAGTAATTTACAATTATCTTTATACATTTTTCGCATATAGTTATAATGAAAATCATACATATGTGCCTTTGAAAGATCTAGAACTGTAAGTCCAACCTAAATTGGCTTATTGATGAGTATATCAGTTTTATTCATTTGTATAGCAACTAGATTTTCATTAAATATAGCACTGCTATGAATGTTTGGACTTGAAATTTGAGCCTCAACGCCATACCTTCCTTTATATTTACTCATAAGTTTTACTGAAACTCTTTTTCTAACATTTTCCATAGTCTTACCAAATACTAAATTATTCATTAACTTGAAAAAATTTTTTTCAAATTCATTTTTTGCTACTGATCGCAGACTACTGTTTAAATCTATGTACCATTTGAGCCATTGCGATTGTTTGAATTTTAGAACTCTGTGAATCTTACAGAGTTGTAAGCCATTAGAGAGAGCCTGTTTTAGAGCAACATAATGAATCACATAATTTCTTTTAGATTGTAGAGTAGCCAAAAGTTTTTCTTGCTTACAACCTGGTGGTTTTGCATGTTCGGGGCAGAATGGTAAATCATTATGATTATTGTGTAGATTCCTTGGATAATCTAAATCAACTTCGAGAACATAACCATACGAATCATCAGTACTCCATAAATTGAAATCATCTATATTTACAATCCATTGAAACTCATCGTATGGAAGATTTTGTGAAAGACTATGCCCATACAAATTATTTGCATCTAAATAAATTAAAAACTGATTTTCCTTACTTTCATCATACTTATCAAACATGTACTTGTGATTTGATGCTGCATAACGATTTGAGCATTGACTTAAACCACCTCTGATTCCGCGCTCTACAAAAAGTACCATATCAATATCCGTTAAGAGCTTTAATTTTATCCCAGTATGTTTAAGCATTGCATCCCAAGAGAAGCCGGGAGTAGTATAATAATGAGCAGTATCGAGACCGTAGACTCTCATACTTTGATCTCGAAAATTCTCAAAAACATCAGCTAAAAGTAAGACATCAGTTTTCATGTAAAGATCAGAGTATTCACCAATTGTTTTCACATTAAATGTTTTCCATACATTTTTAGCATGCTCATAATCCTCATCAGAGGTTCCCGGTCAAAATCCCGAATCCAATCCCCGAATAGCATTAACCCGAATACCGTTTACCCCGAATATCTTTTTTCCCGAATCCTATTTCCCGAATCCTTTTTCCCGAATCCTATTTCCCAAATCCTATTTCCCGAATCCTATTTCCCGATTAGTCATTTAATTGTTCCCTTGGCAACAGATATTTGCTATGTTTATTTCGATTCGTTTCGCATACGAGTACGTGTACACTCGTATACTCAAAATTCGCATTGACACGTCCACATGTTTTGTTAGAATGGAATGTGACGGACAAATTTCTAGTAAAAAATTACTGCTTGACGGCTACATCTACGTGAAATCGAAAGCTCACCGCAGCAAAATTTATTGGGAGTGCAATAGGTTAAGAGCCAAAGAATGCACATCCACGCAACCGTGAGCAGTGCGAAGTTGAGAAGATAGTAACCAGGTTTGGCTAGTTATGCAATCACATACAGTATTGTACGTATAATTATATGACGTTATTTGTTTTTATATGCTCTTAGACTAAAAAGAAAAGCCGAAGACAATCCCGGGCAACCACCCGCACAGATTATGCGTACAGAATTGGCATCAGTCCGTACCGAAGTCCTCAATCAGCTTCCTTGAAAGAAAATTTAGGGAAAGCTATAAGACGAAAGCGTCGTGAAGACTTGCCACCAAACCCAAAAAATTTAAGAGAGTTCGGGCACCTTCCAGATCGTTTTCAGCAGACGTTAGCTGGTGAAACCTTCATGATTTACGACTCTACAGGTGATGACAATTTTGAGGGTTCTCGAGGCTCACGTGTAATTGTATTTGCTACTCGTCGTAACTTGGAATTTCTTGCCCGTTGCTCTACTTGGTTTTTAGATGGAACCTTTAAGGTATATTTCTATTTTACAAAATTCTATTTACAACTATTTACAACTAGTTACAACTATTTACAATACAATACTTCTTCTCATGTTGTAGTATTAGAGTACCTTCGTCTTCTCGCTTATACGATTGTTATAGATTAATTATTATTTGAAATATACTTCCAAATTTCTGTTTATGTGAAAAAATTTTCATTCGGGGGCAATAGCATTCGGGAAAAAGGATTCGGGAAATAGGATTCTGGAAAAAAGGTATTCGGGGGAAACGGTATTCGGGTTAATGCTATTCGGGGAATTGGATTCGGGATTTTGACCGGGAAAAACTCATCTTTTTCAGGCAATTTATACTCTTCCAACTTTTCCCATGAGCTAATGTACTCGTAGGGTAAAACGCCTTTTCTTGTCAACAGTTTAATTTGTTCTCTGCTGAGCTCGCTAAATTCCTTATTAATATCTTTGTAGTCTTCTAGATATGATACCAGTTTTTCTAATGATGGCATGAATCTGAATGAATCTAAAAATCTAAATTTCACTGAACTGTATTCTACATGCTTTGTAAAAGAAATATATTTCTCTTTTGTTAGAGGGAGTAAATCAATTTGTCCGGGGAAATGATTTGAAACGTCGGATATGATAAAATGTGCATCATAACCACTCAAATTATGAAATACTACAGGAACAATTTTCGAATCCTGATAGTTTAAGTTGCATGTATTATGTGCAGGTCCTCGATACTTTCCAGTAAGATGGCAATGATCACGCACTTCTTCACTATCGTTTAAACTTTTTTCACAAATATGGCATTTCTTTGAATTGTGATACTCAATTAGTTCAGCTTGAGATAAAATTGGCATAAGTAAAGGATTATTGTACAAATTAGTTATTAGTCCTCTAGTTCTTCTATTTTTTTCAATTCTTCAGAAAACCATAGAGATGCTTCAGGACCTCTGTAAAAACTATACTTCGATAAAGAGTCGTTGTAACTGCATTTAAAATAATATCCTATCCTGTATATCTGATGACTCTGCACTGGTTGTGTATTTGCAATTTTCTCTTGTCTTATACGTTTTAACAAATACTCACAATCTGCATAGATGATGAATGGCAATTTTTCATTAAATCGATGATTTTTTAATTGAATTATATCATTGCAGGGGGTAGGTAGTCTAATTTTGCAGATATTTAATATTTTACAATGTTCTTCATGTTGAGACAAACTATCTTCTTTGTAAAAAAAATTCAAGCATCTATCGCAAACGAATAATTTTCGTTTTCTGTTTGTAATATCATTGCTAATTAAGCGTGAAAGATTTTTTATGTACACATAATGTGATTCTGCTATGAATTTATCATTTTCATCTAAATTATCATTTTGCTGTGTTATTAAGAGAAGATTTACATGATTATTCTTTTTGAAAGCTGTTAAATATAGAGGTACAATATTTTTATTGTCTAATCCGAAAACATTTACGGAAATAAAAGTATTTTGTTTTTCGAATCGTGGTATCTGCCTCAAAGCTACTGGAAACTCAATATCTTTCATATTTAATACATGCTCATATGTGATGTATTTGCTTAATCTATCAGAATGTTTTTTGTCTTCAGTAGGGTATAGCGCAGATAAAATCGCCCATACAAAACATTTGTTATCATAATTTTTTACATCAATACATGTCTTATGTTCCGGGTATTCTGGAGCAATTTCGGTTGTTCTCGAATATTCGAAACATGGCATGCTGTACGAAAAGTGTGTTGCGCGCAAGCTGACGGTGTGCTTCCTTAATGTCGACACTCGGCCTAAGGAATGTGCAACGTGAGCCGCAGTGCGATATACTTTGAGTATACTTAGTATAGATGGCAAGGGACGCGCGGGCGGAGGTTGCAATCTCTGCCGTCAGCGCTAATTGTCGACCGAAGAGGGCGATCGGCGACAATATACTGAGTAATGAGTCAGTCTCTCTCGAGCATTGGCCCAGAGTAGAATAGAAATTCAGAGTTGAACCAGAGTATTGTTATATAGATTACCAATAGCATTGTAGTAAAGAGTTAACATAATAATCAGATTATTCACCCAATAATAATTGTTGGACCATTTATATATATTATCAAACATCAAGATAAATAAATATCTAACTAACTGGACAGTTAGAGAATATAGCAGATTGAAGTGCATTCTAATTCATTTACCTGGTCCAAATCCTTAAACAAATAAGGAAAATTAACTAAGGAACTTATCATATTACAGGAGTATCAAGGTAAGACTTTCAAGTAAATATTAGACATATAATTTAATTAAACAAACAGAAACTTAGTTCATGAGTCAGGAATGACCGCCTGACGCTTGTGGAACAAGTGTTGAAGTACGACTCATTTAATAATAAATATCTAAAGTTAAGACAAAGCGCATTCTTACACTTGTCCTGACACATGCTTGTCGTTTTGACAAAAATTCTGGTAAAGGTATATATGAGCTACCAGTACGCAATGGATTAAATTGGTTTACATTTATTTGTATACTCGCAATAGAATGAAAAGTCCAGCCTGAATCACGCTCTTGAAACTCTTCAATATTTGTGAGTAAAAGTTCAGTGACATTAGCCTTAAACCATTTATTTCAGACTGTTCCAAATAAAATTTCTTGATTTTCTGTATTGAAATGTTTAATTGCAATACATTCTTCTTCTCCATTACATGTTTTTTTAAATTTACATGATAAAACTGTATTAATTTTCAAAGCTTTAATATTATCATGCATCATACTTTTTATTTTGCGTGAAAATAATGTTGAGCAATCTTTTAGAAATTCAACTAGATCTATGTGTGATAAATTAGCTATAATAGCTGTTTTCATACAATTTTTAAATGCGCTATCCATGTCAATCCAACGAATACGGTTAGTTTTCCTCGTAGCTTGCAATAATCCACTACCACTTTTACTCTGATTAATGGTTTCAAGCCTTGCTTTCATACATTCTATTTTTGCAATTATGCACAACATACTCTGTTTCTGTTGTACAGATAAATATTCACTTTTAAAAACATTCTTCAAAGTTTTTATACAACGTGAGTAATGATTTTTCTATCGTGTGATAGTTGCAATATCAGATAATCTGTTTAACAATTTTTCAACTTGTTCCAATGATTTGACAAGTTGTTTACATTTTTCTATCATATCCATGGTCCTAATAAAGAAAATTATAAAATAAGTGAATTAATATACATTTTTTTTTAAATACAAGTTTACAAGGTGAGCAGTGTTGGGGTTCGAGAGAGCCACCATGGGTGGCTTTTGATACTCATCGGCAATTTCAGACCGTCCAAGCGAGATCGATCTGGTACAGCTAGCTTCACGCAATACAAACTTGTCCAAGTGATGCTTGCGCTGTTGCGTACCACGTCCCGCTTATTTCTGGTTTTCAGCGCGTTAAATTTAAATTCAAATTTAATTTATATATAACCCTGTAAATAGCACATGAAATAAAATTTTTTTTTATATGGTAAATACACTATTAATATAGATGTACTTAGAGCTATCCGTGATTTGTTTACAGCGCGGGCCAATAGAATTATCACTTTTCGTTAACATGCATACACTATAGTATATGTAGCGCACGGCTCACATAGATTTTATAATTTTTTTAGCATAATTTAAATATAATCTAAGGGCTTTAAATTATAATTTTTGACAAAATTAGTGCTCAAAATTACAGAATAAAAATAATTAAATTTACTTACCATTCGTTGTAATTATAGTATTACGGGTTTATTTATCTCACTTATTCTAAAAATATATTATTTTATACAAATGTATTAATTGTATTTACCATATAAAAAAAAATTTTATTTCATGTGCTATTTACAGGGTTATATATAAATTAAATTTGAATTTAAATTTAACGTGCTGAAAATCAGAAATAAGCGGGACGTGGTACGCAACAGCGCAAGCATCACTTGGACAAGTTTCTATTGCGTGAAGCTAGCTGTACCAGATCGATCTCGCTTGGACGGTCTGAAATTGCCGATGAGTATCAAAAGCCACCCATGGTGGCTCTCTCGAACCCCAACACTGAAGGTGAGGGAAGAAGAGATGAGAGAGAAAACGCGCGCGAGGGTTGGGTAGAGAGAGAGAGGGAGAGCGCATGCCGTAGTAGATAAGATTTTCATCTCTACGGGACTGACTTTGAGCATTTGAGCCGTAGCTGTCGAACGAGCAAGATCGTTTTCACTGAGCAGAAGAAATTTCGGTGAGTATTTTATATTTTTTGTATAAAATATTGTATAAATAATAATAATAATTTATCATTGTTTCAGAAAAAATGTACAGAAAAAATCATGAAAGCCTGATATTTCGCTCGATGAGTACGAAGGAAGACCCGAATTTATTGATTATAATGAATTGCGTACTTATCTACCCCAATATCGCCCAAAACCAGCTAGGCAGGCTCCAGTAAATTACTGGGTTCCTATAATTGGCGATGAGGAAGAACTGGCAATGTTTGATCCAGTGGAGCAACCACAATAGCAACAACAACAGTAGCAACAACATCAACAACAACAGCAGCAGCAGCAGCAACAACAGCAGCCACCACGGCAACAAAATTCAATTCCCGATAGTCCGGCATCGCCACCTTTACATCGGGTCCATATTATAATTCGAGAGCCAGCCCCAGCATACCCTTTAAGCCCCGAATCACCGCCAAGTTTGTAAAGAAAAATATTAATATGTGTAATGGTAAATTTTCATATTTTTTATCTCAGAATAATTTGTATTATTTTTGTATCTAAGAATTGTTTATAATAAATAAATAAACAATGTTCATGAATTTATTGTTCTTTTAATCTTATAGTCATAAGTAGTTAATAATAATAATTAAACAATCTTACAACAATCTACAATAATAATAATTAAACAATCAACAATAATTAAACAACATCTTTTATCTTTTTTTATGATTTTGCACACTATTTGAGAAAAATTAAAGAGTTTTTTAATTAGTAATGAAGGAACATATTTGCATTTTAACAAAGCAACTTAGTAATTTGAAAAATTTAATTTTTTATTATTAATTATCCATTTACAGATTGTTAATTTATTATTTTATGTATATTTTTTATAATAATAGACATCCTCCAGCTCAGCATAGATATACACAGGCTACTTGTGTTTTCGTTTTCTTCCACAGGCCTCTTTAAACGCAGAGGCCCTCTCCATCGCAGGCTAGCGAGGGGGGCGTAGGTATAGCTAGCCTGCTCGTGACGTGCGCGCGGGGCTGTAGTGGGGAGCAGGGGACTTACTCTGCGTTGGAGCAGAGCGTACGCGCGCGCGCTTACTCTGCGTTGGAGTCAGTACGTAGGCCTGCTCTGGAGAGGGGACGAATGCACGGGCTAGAGAGAGGACTTACTCTGCAGACAGAGTTCCGAAAAGAAGAGAGAGAGAAAGAGATGATGGACTTAGATGAAGACATGGCTTCTGTCAGCGGACCTCCCCACTCGCAGACCCTTAATGCAGTACACATAGCTCGAGGCTTTCTCTGTGTGTAACCACTCTCTCTATACATACACACAGAGTCCTGCATGCGGCTATAACTATATATACAGCAGTCTTCGACTTGTAACTAATTTTACATTTTTTTTTTATAAAAAATCAATAATGCACGGGAAAATAGGAGAAAAAGCATTGGATTACAAAAATATATTTATAAATTCGAATAAGAATACATTTTTTTTCTTATAAAACAATATAAGTTTATCGTCTTTTATTTTTTTTAACTTAATACTATTACATTTTAGTTTTTTTCTAGTAATACGTTGCTTTAAATTTTTAAGTCCTTTTTTATCCAATAAGTATTTCATTAAACATTCCATAGCTATATTTAATGATTTAATTTCATTAGAATTACTTACAACCTTAGTATATATCTCTTCCTGGAGATATTGCAAGTTTACATTTTCTTCGTCAATATCACAATCAACTGTAATATCATCAATATTTTCAATATTTCTTTTTTTCATTGTAAAATCGAGGAGCTGCTCGTCTTGCACTTCGAGCGGCGGTTCGTTATCAATCGCCAGATCGAGCGGCGGCTTGTTATCGATCGCCAGATCGAGCGGCTCATCGTCTTTGACGATTGGTTAGCTAGACACCTTGCGATCTGGCAATACAAGCAGCTCCTCGATGCGAAAATCAATGTCCTCGACTGAAACAACTACAGGCTTCCCATGCTGTGGCTGCTCATGCTGCACTAGCTGCTGCGGCTAATGCTGCTGCTGCACTTGCTGCTGTGGCTCGTGCTGCTGCTGTACTTGCTGCTGCGGCTCGTGCTGCTGCTGCACTTGCTGCAGTGGCTCATGCAGCTGCTGTACTTGCTGCTGCGGCTTGTGCTGCTGCTGCACTTGCTGCAGTGGCTCATGCAGCTGCTGTACTTGCTGCTGCGGCTTGTGCTGCTGCTGCACTTGCTGCAGTGGCTCATGCAGCTGCTGTACTTGCTGCTGCGGCTTGTGCTGCTGCTGCAGTTGCTGCAGTGGCTCATGCAGCTGCTGTACTTGCTGCTGCGGCTTGTGCTGCTGCTCAGGCTGTAGTTGCTGCTGCTGCAGCCCGAGCTGTAGCAGGTGCTGCTGCTGGTGCTGCTCGAGCTGCAATTGCTACTGCTGCAGCCCGAGCTATAGCAGTTGCTGCTGCTGCTCGAGCTGCAATTGCCGTTGCTGCTCATGCTGTGGTAGCTACTGCTGCTGCTGCTCGTACTGTAGTTGCTGCTGCTGATGTGGTTTCTGCGCTGGTTGTTGTTCAGCAGTCGGAAATAAACAATTCAAAATGTCATCCATCATTTCAACTCGATCCTCATAAACGTCTGGGACGTTCTGCATATCAATGCATAGTCCATTCTGTAAATTAGAAAAAAGTTTATTAAATAAAGATTAAAAATAGGTAAAATTAATATTATTAAAAAAATAATCTTACGTTTATTAATATTTCGTAATCTCCCAAAACCAGGTCACTGCGTTGTTCATCATATATCTGAAAAATAAATAAATAAATAATATTTTATCATGTAAATGAGATGTGCGCTCTAGCGAGAGAGAATATGCACACGTTACTTGAATGAGAGAGAGAGAGAACGCGCCAGCGAGAGACAGTGCGTTAGCGAAAGAGAGAGAGAGAGAGAGAGAGAGACAGAACGCGTGAGAGAGAGTGCGAGACAGAGCGCGCTACCGAGAGAGACTGCGAGAGAGAGCGCGCTACTGATAGAGAGAGAGAGAGAGAGAGAGAGCACGCTACTGAGAGAGAGACAGAGAGTGTGTGTGTATGTGTATATATGTATGTGTATATGTGTATGTGTATATGTGTATGTGTATATGTGTATGTGTATATGTGTATGTGTATATGTGTATGTGTATATGTGTATGTGTATGTGTATGTGTATGTGTATGTGTATATGTGTATGTGCATATGTGTATGTGAATATTTGTATGTGTGTGTGTGTGCGTGTGCGTGTGCAAATAAATATATAAAATTAAATAATTTTCACTTACATTGATTTTCACCATGTTGATTTTTGTTGATTCTGCAGCGAAACCTCTTGTAGAAGGAAACACTACCCGATGTGATCTTGCTCACAACTACAGCTCAAATGACTTGAGGACCAAATCCTTCGAAAAAATTCTATAGTCTCGAAAATGTGTTGGACAGGGGTGGGGGGATAGTTGATAAGCACTCAATTAAAAGGGACAAGGTACATACCTGCTGGTTCCGAAAAATCTATGTGGTGATTGTTGCACTAAATTACAACTAATTTATATTGTTTACACATAAGATATTGTTTACTAAAATTTTGCACATAAGTTCAGCAAGAACGATTAAAATGAACTCCAGAGCGCGACATTTATATGCTTGCTTAAATACAAAAAAATGGTGTGAGAAGGAGAAGGGTAGGGAAAATTTTTTGTGATGTTTTACGAATTCGATATTTGAGGTTGTCCGACAAGATTCAATATAAGCCTAAAAAGCATAGAAAAATATACGATTGTGTGCCAACTCATTATATCTCGGCAAACGATGCATTTAGAATGTAATAAAGGCTCACTCCATAGTACAGCGAGAAACTTGCTTTTCGACTTATCATACTCATATATCTAGGCGAGAACGGAAATGGATACGATCCCCGTACGTTTGATGCTCGCTTTACCTGGAGAGTGAGGCTGTCATGGATTGAAATGGTATAGAGCAGTGAGAACAGTGAGAGCACGTTTTTATGTGTGGGAATACACAGCTTAGCTTTTTGCGTGCTGGTGCCTCAGATAGTAGGCTGTGCGTTCGGGAAATGATACGCGTGAGAGTATACTTATCGGTACTAATACACTGCAGAGCGAGCTGAAAAAGGTTCGCTACCGTCATTAGTTTTATTACCGTACAGCTGTGTGATACGCATTAGTGTATGTTTTTACTATAGAAAAGAGAGACTGATTCTCTTGTT
>JACCIB010001477.1:0-32717 GCA_018906965.1 Philotrypesis tridentata | reverse complement strand
GGTTATCAATTTTGACGGTTTTTACTGGCTAAAAATATTGGCGAATCGTTGTGCAGCAGGTCATTTCCGACAATGAAATTTTTACTAGGGAAGGATCAGTCTTAATATATTAAAAAACACGGATTAAATTGAAATATATAGAAATCCTCAAAATGTTGTCTCGGTACATAAATATAATCCTCAAAATACATGATAATGGTTTCTGTTGAATATAATTATGAATAACAAATATATTGAACAAATAATCTTTCCCAATGGGCACTACCATGTTTTTACCATATTATATGAAGGATTAATCGTTATATATTAACAAACATGGATTAAATTAGAATATATAGAAATCCTCAAAATGCTGTATCCGTATATAAATATAATCCTCAAAATCCGAAATCCTCAAAATATAGGATAATGGTTTTTGTTTAATGTAATTATTAATAACAAATATATAGAATAAATAACCTTTCCCAATGGACACTACCATCTTTTTACCACATTATATGAAGAATTAGTCGTATTATATTAATCCAAACCTATTAAATTAGAATATATAGAAATCCTCAAAATGCTGTATCCGTATATAAATATAATCCTCAAAATCCGAAATCCTCAAAATATAGGATAATGGTTTTTGTTTAATATAATTATTAATAACAAATATATAGAATAAATAACCTTTCCCAATGGACACTACCATCTTTTTACCACATTATATGAAGAATTAGTCGTATTATATTAATCCAAACCTATTATATTGGAATATATAGAAATCCTCAAAATGCTGTGTTCGTATATATATATATATATATATATATATATTATGTTTTAGTTTTGATATTTATTCTGCAGATATTATTTTATTTTTTAACCGATTTTTATACAGTCCTATTATTTTTCATGGGCGGTTACTAGGTTACAACCCTATACTTGGAGCCCGCGAACTACGAATATTGGAAACCAACAAAAGATCATGTGTCCCTTTGTAAATTTCTACGGCATCAGTGTTTGCTTGCTTCCTATTACAACAAACTAGGAAAATACCCCGTGGTTAACACCTCCCTATCACAAGTGACCAGCCAGCCCCCGCCCCGGTTCCCCCCCCGCGTTTGGCTTAGTTTTTTTCCCCTCCTTTTCAGGAGCGCGGTAGCGCCACGATGGCAAGTATAAGGTACGTTCAGTACGCACGCCGCCATCGGGCGCTAGTCAAACCCTATTATACATCTCATAGGCATTGTTCGAAACTTGACTTACGGTTTTCTTCACTTTGACAGCATTATTTGTCAGATAGAAATACTCAAACGAAAGCTTGAGACGGAACTAATATAATCCCATCAGGGTCATATTTTGTGAAATGGCTTCTATTAAATGTTATTCTGAAGTGAAAGTTCCAGCTCATGAATTCTCGTCAAAAAAATTCTTCTCCCTGATAAATTGTTTTCCGCCATACGTCATCATGTGTGACGTCAGCGCTATAGATACTTGTGTACAGATATGTAGTGCAGACGACAATTACAATATAACAGAGTGCTAAAGTATAGATAATACATAAGTAAGAAATGTTATCAAGGGGCGCGTTTGTTCATAATTATAAATCAGTGTTAAATATATTTAACCTAAATATATATTTTAAAACAGTGTTAAATTCTTTTGTACACAATCGAAAAGCAATCATAAACTAATAGTTTATAATTAGATAAGTATTTAGTTTTATTTTGATTTATATAAATATACAATACAAATAAAGGATTTGTGAACTGATTCTTTGTTAAAATGTTCTCTTTTATTTTACAGGTTTTATTAGATTGGAAGGCATATACAACTATCAGGATACAAGGAAAGAATTTTCTTGTGATGTCAAGCTAGTGAAGTGTAAAGTTTTAATGATTTTTCATGCAGGAAAGTTTCTATTTTTCCATTTGACAAACAAGTGAAAGTGTTTTATTTTCATCGTTTAAGTATCGAAGAAAGTTTTTACAGAATTTGCAGTCAATGTTTTCCTATTTCTATTCCGAGGTTACGCTACTGTCAGGTTATAGACGATTGGAATTCCTGTGACAAGCTGGTGAAGTGAAAAGTATTGTTATCAAAGGAAAATTTATTATTAAGTTTAGAATAATAACTGGTTCAGAGTACGCCTGTTCTTATTTTGATTCAAAGATTATGCTACCTACGCCACAAGATTTGATCATTATTAAGGTAACGTGTTTGGTTCAATTAATCATAGGGATTAATGAATTTTGAATGCCTCATAACTTTAAAATGTTTATTCATTAGACAAATGCCTGCTTAAAAAATGAAAAAGAGGTTGCATTGTTAGTTTTTTTAGTCTTCTCCCCCCCCTCCCCTCCCCCCCCCCCCCTCCCCCCCCCCCCTCTCCCCCCCCCCCCCCCCCCCTCCCCCTTCCCCCCCCCCTAACTGTCTATACTGAAATGTATAATTATAAGTATCAATATGAAAATCAAAATTATCAGTTTTTAGATACAGTTAATTGCACGTATTATTTTAGCATGTTAAAACAAGCCTTTATACCAAATTTCAGCCTTCTAGCTATAACAGATTTTAAATCAGGCGAAGACCGAAATATTCAAAATGTAGCTATCGTAACTAGTGGATGATTACTTATTTCAATTATATTCTTCGCACTCATTTAATATCTATCACAGCTAGAGGGCTGAAATTTGGCACACAAGTTTGTTTTAACATATTAAAACAATACATGCAATTAACTTTATCTAAGAACTTATAGTTCTTATTTTCATATTGTTACCTACCGGAAAATTTAGACACTAAAGGCATGAAGTCAACAGTGTAAGTATTTATATGAAAGTCAAAATTATAAGATCGTAGACAAGGTTAATTGCATGTATTTCATGCAATTGATAATAAACTAGACATAGCTGGATCATTTATCAGGTTTAAACCAACAATATTTATTATGATTACGTATTAATAAATTATTTATAAAAAATGCTAGAAGAACTCAATTGACAAGAACAGTAAATGTATCCATTTAGTAATGGATCACTAAATATATGAACTTTAACAACTTTTATCCAGTGTAATCAAATTTTATGTTTAAAAAGTGTTTCTGTCATAAAATTTATTATGGTTACGTATTATAAGATTACAAAATTAAAAATTAAAAAATATAACAATCGCAAATGTTCGTACTACCTGTAGGACAATGTTTAATAATTATTAAGATTAGGCAATTAAAATAATCAGATTAAAGCTTTCAAAATTTTAAAACTCAAATACGGTAATACTTAAATACGGTATACGTACAACTTTATAGACATCCAAAACTTAACCGTTTGAGGTTGTCTTTTGGTCACGACACATTGCCTGCTACACATTTGTATAGCTATATAGCATCAATGTGTGTACTGTGAAAACTCTAGAGGTTATATTGCGACTTATATCTGATTCCCTATATCTTTTATTTCATATATATTTCCTATATCCTATTATAACCTAAAATCATATACTACTGCCATTTTATTTGAATTTATATACACCGTGATTTTAACGTAATAAGGCCGCATCCCGATCAGATTACGTTAACATAATACGACATTGTGATTACACTGTAATATAGGGTGCATCACAGTCAACTTATGTCGCCCTGGTCACTGTATTCACGGTCGTGATGTGGCACTCTTTGCGACCACAGGCCGTAAAACTTACTGTATTATGGTCTCAATGTGGGTTAATTTTCTAGCAGGGTTATTAGCTAGCAGAAATCATCAGTTGACCGATATTTCAAGTTAGACATAATTATAGCACCAAAGTGGGTTGGCACCAGTTGTTTCGAAAGTAACCCTCATAACCGCGCGAAAATTTCAATGTGTAATTTCAGATGAAATAAAGTGCTTAAAAATAAAAGTGAATTTAATTATAATTATAAATATTCGGTAATGTCTCGCTCGTACACTATACTAAATAAGTTTATTTTAGGTGATAGGATACTACAGAAAATGGCTGTAATAGCAGTAATAATACCAGTCTGAATAGTTTACGTTAAATAAAAGTATTATATATGTAATTTATTATTAGATACCTTTTAAAAGTAGTGAAATCTCCCCCCTCCCTCCAAAAAAACCTTTTCAAGGTAAATGACTGGCAAGTATAAGGTTGTTTCTTTAGGTAAAAATTAAAAATAAATTTCAAACTCTTAATGTTGTGGTTTTCCTTGTGTGCCGCAGAAGTAAATAAATAAGACCGAGAATTTATTTACTTAATATACTTATTTATTATTAGTAATCGAGCTTTGTTGTAAAGATAATTATAAGGGCGCTTGTTCTCGGTCAAAGTCCGTCGGACAACTGAACTGTTCTGGCGCTCTTCAACGCTCAGTCCTTGAAGGGTGGGGGGGCTCTAAGAGCTTGCTTGGTGCAGGCTGAAGCTGCTCGCTTCTAGATCCTGACACTCCCTCCCGAGCACTTCCAGCTGATCCAGCTAAATTGTTTCTCCTGTAAAGATGAATATATTTAATTATTGAAATCAGTATTAAGAATTAAGTTAGTCAGCTTTAAATGTAAATCGAACGGTAAGCGGTAATTTTGTAAATAGATCGGCTATTTGATCTTTCGAAGCGATCCAGCTAACTTTGATTAGATTTCTTGTTTCACATTCTCGAACATAATGTTCTCGAACTTCGGACATATGTTTTAGTTTATTAGTGGTATTTACCTGAGAGCTAGCTATCGCTGCTCTATTATCGCACCAGAGTGTCATAGGCAAGAATTTACAGTCTATAATCAAGCTGAGGGAATTTGTTAAAGCGACCATGCTTTGACATGCCTCGCTCATAGCCACATATTCGGCCCTGACATGTTGACAAAGCAACATAGTTTTGTTTATGCGTTTTCCAAGCTACTGTATCTCCAAACAACTTCACGACAAATCCACTGGTCGTCAGTGAGTTTTTACAGTCAGCAAAACTCGCATCAGAAACCCTTGTATGTCATCAAGCTTACCTGTAAACTTTAAACCTCTACTCTTGGTGTGTTTTAAATATCTACAGACTCTTTGAATCATTAACCATTCCAGCTTAGTTGGTTTGATCTGATGTCTGCTCAGAACACTTACAGCGTAAGCTATATCAGGACGTACAGTATTTGCGAGATACAATAGTGAACCCACAATTTCCCTATATCTGGTATTACCAGATTTTTCCTCGAGCTGATTATCGTCTTCCTCTCTTTCTCTTCTCTGACGATTTATTACTTGAGCTGTGACCATAGGTGTTCTTTGTGGGTGTGCTTCACTGTATCCAAACCTTTTTAACATTTTGTCGATATACTTTTCCAGTATTAGATTCATGACATGATTTTCTCTGTCTCCATTTATCTCAATACCCAAGAAGCTCTTAGGTTCTCCGAGATCAGACATTCAAACTCCAGCTTAAACATTTTCGACATTTCTTCCAGCTTACTTTTGTCATTACTGGCTATAAGTATGTCATCGACATAAACCAATAATATTAGTTGATTCTTTCCTTGTCGCCAAGTGAACAGACATGGCTCAGAATTATGTGCCTGTAGTCCCAGCTTGACTGCTGTTTCAGTGAATTTTTCATACCATTTCTTCGGACTGATTTCTAATCCATACAGAGCTCGTTGAATTTTGCAGACTTTCTTATTTCTGATTTCTGCTGAGCAGTCAACTCCCTCAGGAATTTCCATATAGACTTCACAATCTATTTTTCCATTCAGAAAAGCAGTTTTAACATCCAGCTGTCGGACTTCAAAATCGAACTTGTTGACTAGAACTAACACTGATCTTATGAGTGCAAGTCCAGAACAGGGGCATATGTTTCAGCCAGGTTGTATTTATTTCGATCTTTGAAACCTCTTATAACTAATCGAACTTTGTATTTGGTTTCATTGTTTAATCCAACTTTTGTTTTTAGCACCCACCTTGAGTCAATGATGTTTGGTTTTTCTCCTCCTTTTATTAGAGGTTTATCAACAATTTCCCAAACTTCATTTTTCTTCATGGATTCCAACTCACTTTTTATGGCTTTTTGCCATTCGAACTTATTTTCAGAGCTCATAGCTTCTTTGTATGAAATTGGATCACCTTGTGTTCTAGCGATTAGAACACTTACTTCATTATATTCCAGCTGTGTGAGTTCGGATTCGACCATGTTTGACTTTGGTGTAGGCTCGATTTCAATCTGTTTTCTCGGACGTCCTCGTTTCCGTTTCTCTCCCTCCGTTTCAGAGATCGGAACAGTTTTGTCTTCATCAACCTTATTTAATCCTTTTTCATTGGTTACTGCCTCCAGTGTGTTATTCCAGTCCTTGATACTGTTTTTGTTGTATTTGTCACCAAAGACAATTTTTTCATTAAATCGAGCATCTCTACTTTCGTAGTATTTGCCTTCTTCCGGCTTCAAAAACAAGTATCCAGTCGGTTTATATTCGATCAAAACTACTCTTTTTCCCAGCTGATCGAACTTAGGTCCTGTTTTTCTTTGTACCTTAATATATGCAATACTTCCAAAGCGTTTTAATTGATTTAAATTGAGTTTCAATTTAGGTTCGAACTTTTGCAGAGGAGGTACCATATCATTCGAGCTGTGAGGGGTGAGGTGTCTATTATAGAAATACACGGCCGCATTCAGAGCTAAATCCCACATATTCTCAGGCAATCGAGTATCGTATATAAGAGATCTCGTTTTCTTTTGGATAGTTTGGTTGAACCTTTCGGCAACACCGTTATGTTCTGGTGTATCAGGGCTGGCTAGTTGCAACTCAGCACCAAATTTATCCAAGACTTCCAGCGTATATCCACCTGTAAATTTTGTTCCTTGATCGCATCTAAGGTAACAGAATTTGGAGTCTTTACCAAGTAAATTTCTCGAGCTTTTTATAAACAACTCCAAACAGTTTCCGATTTCGGTCTTATGTTTCATGGGATATGCCATTGCCAAACGAGAATAATCATCTATAAATACAGATATAAATTTGTATTTTTTGGGATGCGACGTAGGACTAATAGGACTCATTGTATCTGCATCTAAAGGGTAATTTGTTGAATTTTGAAACAATGAAGGCTTCACAATCCAGTACAGAGTTATCGAATTTAATGTCTTGAATACCTTTAATATCAGGAAATTTTCTTTGAAATTCTTTCAAATATTTTAATGATGCATGTCCAAGTCTGATATGCCATAACATAGCTTTATTGGTATTCAATTCATTAACTCTACTACCCGCACCGAACTCGTAATTTATGTTTTCAATATCATCAGACTTATTTACATTGCAAATTTTTCTATTTCTCAACGTGTTTTCAAAGTTAGAGTAACCAGAGCTCGGCTCATTATTGTCAAATTCTGTATCTGATGTATTGAAATCGGTCTGCACTTGTTCATTAAATGTTTGATTAACGGATTGATCAGTATTATTACATTCCAGCTCTGAAGTTCCATCTTTGTCAACAATTTCTTTTTCAAGCTTAGACTGATCGTGATTTTCCGTATTATCAACATTCATTTTCTCGTCAAGCTTATTTTGTTCAGTATATGTAACCGCTTTGTACGGATATTCCTGACGCCTTATTGAAATGTAGGCGATTACTTTACTTGTACGCGATTTTAAAGGAATTTCCGTTTCATTGATTTTATCCATTTCCAATTCTATTACCCAAAACGGTTTTTCATAAATTCCAGAAACAAAACAGTGTTTGATTTTGGGTCAAAGATATCAATTCGCTTATTGTCAAGATAAATACTCAAGCCTTTATCAACAAATTTTCTTAGTGATAACAGATTTTCTGACAATGTTTTTGCATAAATTACATTATTCAAGCATAAACGTCATTACTACTCATGTGACCAGAAACACAACCAACTCCCTCCGATTTCATAATTGCAGCATCATTGTCATTTGCGCATTTTATATCAAGCTGTTTTGAATTATCAAACGTTCTAAAAATCAATTTGAGTTGGTCATGTGTTTTGTAGCACCAGAATCTGCAAGAAATCTGATCAATTGATTTTCGCTAGATTCTACAACGTCGGACATGTTCGCATAGAGAGCTTCACACTTACCAGAGTTTTGCCTTATTCTTTTCATTAGGCTTGTTTTGACCTTTCTTTCCACGTGAATTTCCACGATTTGAGCCTTTATCGGACTTAAATTTCTTAGCATTGTTCCTTTTCGGTGCATCCGCATTACGTTTACCGCCACGACGATAAGTTCCACGTTTACCACCCCGGAAAGAAAATGAATTTTCATACCTTCTTTGATTCTCATTTTCTTGAAGAATCTTTTCCAGCTGTTCTCCCTTATAGGGGCAATCGACTCGAATATGTCCATCATATCGCTTACAATTGAAGCACATCTTTCCAGGCCTTTTGCAGTCCTCGCTTCTATGCCCTTTATTACCGCAGTTGAAGCAGTTTGGCTTTATATTTTGCGCGTGGTACGTTTTTATTCCAGCTGATTCGAACTTTTGGCCATGGTTTGTTCCTCCAGTTGATGTTTCTCGAGCTGTTTCCTGCTGTATAATATAGTCCTTTAATTGACTTACTGACACCAGTTTGCCTGTTGCATTTTTATTTAGAAACTCTGTTTCTCTGACTTGTGGCAGATTCGAAACGATAGCTTCAAAAAATGCATCACGAATTTCTACATCGGACAAAGGTGGAGTATCGGGCAATTTATTATATAATCGAACTATATTATCGAACTTATCCCAAAATGCGGAAGCCTTTTCTTTATTCGGTCTGTATTTAATGTTATGGAGCTGTTTTCTCAAACTTGCAGTAGATAAATTGATTTCATTTTCTTTAATTCTTTTAATTTCATTTAATAAATCCTTTGGCTCCTTTATATTAGAAACTTTATCATAATATGTCATATAAATACGATTGATAATGACATCTCTTACTCTGACTTTATCTTTTTCCAGCTTAGTTTCATCAAAATCGCGAGATGTTATATTTGAATCAACGACGTATAATAAGTCTGCAATAGTTAACTCAGAATTTAAAAAAAAATCTAGAAATGAATCTATATTTAAGCTTTCAATGAGTTTATAATCTCTGCGAAAAGAGGGCTGAGAATTTATTAATTTTATTTTAATTTTATCTGTGGCACTTCCAGTGTTTCTTTGCAATCCAGCTTTTTCTATTTCAGCTCGTATCAATTCGGACAGTTGTTCATTACTTACAGGTTTTTCCGTCTTTTTAACCGATAACTCCTTGTTTAATCGAGCTGATGAGTCCTCATTCATTGAGTGGGTCCATCCTTCTCAAATTCAGCTGGTTTATCAATTTTACATTGATTACTTTCCCACTCCTCATCTTCAACCCATCGTCTGACGTGTCCATCAATCCATTCGATTTTATCAGTTACATATCGTCTGCAACTTGCAAGTTCGTCAAAAACTTCAAAATGCACTTAATTGCATTCTTCCTGAATTTTTTGTTGTTGAACTTGCGTATAATAGCTTCTGCTACTTTTAGACGTTCCAGTATCTCTGAAAATTGATTTGTTTTATGAGAACTTATAATTCGTGATAAATCAAACTTTTTAGGATTCAAGTGATCCTTAATTCCAAAATAACTGGAATTTATAAAATCAAAATTTTTCACAGATTGTGAATCATTTAACTCTCAAGCATACAAATCAAGCTTTGGATCTACATCAAACTTATAAATTTTCCCCTCCTGACGGCTTTTATTCAGTCCCAAATCTAAATTTACCACTTTTTGTGATTTTATTATTGGAGTAGGTTTACCTTGTAAATGAGAATCGAACTTAGCCTCCAATAATGTAAGAGCCGATGCATCAAGCTTCATGCTTCCAGCTTCATCAAACTTATTCAACTCGAACTTATTGGCCACATCGCCGTCAGTAAACTCTTTGATTTCATCCAGCTTAAGGGGTTGAGTCGTTTCTTGCCGACTAGAAACTGACTCGGCCTCCAAGGCCTCTTTTTCGACTCGAATCTCTTCAGAACTCCAGCTTAGATGCCGATTAACTAGAGTCATTTATTTGACGAACAACAATCAAAATAAATTTCTCAAAGAATTTAAGGCAATTTTAATTAACCACACACTCAAGTGACGAACAACAATCAAAAGAGTATGGTTACTCACTTGACCTATGATTGGTCTGTAAGTTTTTCAGTACACGCAGTGTAGCAGCAACAACATACACAACACTACATATACCGGTCGACATTATAACTTGGGACTGAAAAGCATGCTATTCAAATTTCTTTTGAAATTCATTACGTACGTATTTAATTTTCATCCAGCTACTAACGTTAGCTATAACTCGACCCTATAACTCGAGCTTTTACTTATTTCGTATTTATGACCACGTGACATCATAATACCGATACATCCAGCTTCATTTAATTCTGGGTAAATACATTCATCCGAATGTTGATCGGAGATCCCCAATTCCTGATCTTGAAGCAGTAGAAAAGATCTATGTTCTTCTGATCTGTTTGAATTAATCGAACTAATTAGATATAATCAAACTTTATTCAAGCTTACAATTTATTCAAGCTTTAAAATTCAAATTAATTGAATTTCACCGGTTTGCAATTTTGTTTTAAATAAATATTTTCTCGACTCGAAGGATCCATTCGCGCCGAGATTTATTTTAAAACATACATATGTACTCCAGCATTTAATTTAATCGAGCAATTAATTTAATTTATGCTTTCAAACTTATTTCGCGTGTAATTGTGCTGAAAGTCAAGAAAAACCTTTCATCACTCTTACGAGTGTAGCACGCCCCGACAGTATATATTTCATACTGTATCGCACTCTCTCACAGAGATCCAGCATGGCGCACCGTCAGCCTGTACAAGCGGCAACGACTCGACGCTCTCGCTCTCCAGCGCTTCCGCGTAGAGCCGAGTTTACTCGCGACGACCTTAGCACCAGCGCCAGCGCAAGCAATGCACTCGCACTATCTCTCTCTCTCCAGAGATCCAATATGGCGCGACGTCAGCCTGTGTAGGCGACCATGACTCGCCGCTCTTGCTCTCTAACGTTTCCGCGTGGAGCCGAGTTTACTCGCACGCGCTCAGCGCCAGCGCCATCGGCAGCGGCAGCGCGATCGTCAGCGCCAGCGCAGACTGCAATACGCGCGGCATCGGTAGCGCTAGCGCAAACGGTAATACGCGCGCATCGGCAGCGCTAGCGCAAACGGCAGCTTTCAGCATAGCCTATACAGCAACAGCGGCAACGGCAGCGCGATCGTCAGCGCTAGCGGTCACTCGTTTGTTTTTTAAACGTCGGAGAGACTCGCGCGATTCCCAGAATCTCGATCAGCATCGCGTCACTTTTCGGACTTTATTCTTGATCGAATTTCACACTCACCTCTCGTTTTGAGATCGTGCATGAAACTCAGACTTTTCTCGTTGGCCATTTTCGAGCTGTCGGTGGCTATGAAAATCAGCAGATAAAGCCGAAAAATCGATGTAGTCGAGCAGATGAGGAGGTGAATTCCGGGATCTCGAGCTGCGTCGCGTCGCGCTACACACTTCCGCTACACGCTGAGCCGAGTCGAACTGAATATTTCACTTACTCAAGCTAAAAGAAAACAACACTAAAATCACAGTCACACACGAATTCGACCTTCCGCGTAAACACAAGGCAAGCTTCTTCCATGCGCAGTGGAAGCGTGCTGGGCCCATAACCTGTTGGGGTTTTCCTTGTGTGCCGCAGAAGTAAATAAATAAGACAGAGAATTTATTTACTTAATATACTTATTTATTATTAGTAATCGAGCTTTGTTGTAAAGATAATTATAAGGGCGCTTGTTCTCGGTCAAAGTCCGTCGGACAACTGAACTGTTCTGGCGCTCTTCAACGCTCAGTCCTTGAAGAGTGGGGGGGCTCTAAGAGCTTGCTTGGTGCAGGCTGAAGCTGCTCGCTTCTAGATCCTGACACTTTACTTTCTCCATTAATTGCTATGTTTACTTTAATTTATATTGAGAACGACTATCTTACAATATTTGATAAGTAGTTCAACTCTAAAGAATTTTACTTAAAAAAAAGTAACTATAAAGCAATCTGTATGCGATGAAAACATTTCCACTAACACTAGTAATGCTATTTTATAAAGACGTATTTGTATTTAAACAAATATCAAATAAATTATAAAAAATTGTAAAACGTCTCAGTATTTGAAATCAATTCGTATATACTCTTGTGAATTATTTGAAACGTATGTATGTATGTATGTATGTATACAACCTGCGTAAACGGGAAGGTAAGAATGTTAAATAAATAACATAAAATGAAATAAATAAATTGAAACAAATTGAATTGAATTTATTTCAAGTGTTAATAAGGCATTTTGCACGGCTCTTCTATGCATAGAATAATAGACTACATGAATTAATTGATATGGTATAATGAGATAATGTTTATTCGATGAACAAATGACTAAAACTAGTAAGTTGTAGTTTTGATCTTACATCAGTAAGAGTCTCCAATAACTCTTTTGCCGTTGGTCTCTTTAGTCTTATAATTTATTTATCGAAATTATAATTACTTTTAAAAAAGTTGTATTTAATACTTTAGCTGAATTTATAATTAAATGATCATTAGCTCGAATCCCTTTCAGCCAACATTCTGGCTGGTTTGACCACATTGCAGTGTGATTATAAATAAAGTATGTTAAATGATTTTGAACTAGATCTTTTCCGGACACTCAAAGATCCACAGGATACCAATATTCGAATTCTTTTCTTTGTTGAATTTTTTTTAAAAGCACATGGCACATGTGCTCTGCGCCGCACGGTCGCAGGAAGAAAGTGCACACTAGCGGCGCGCGTATGCTGTGATATGTACAAGCTTCCGTACGTTTGAGAAGTACGGCGTACCGGCGCGCGTTAGTAGTGGTCGGTCATCTCACACGGACACGGCGGCGCGCGTTAGTAGTAGAGCATTATTTTTTCGAGGTTGGTACATCGGTTTCGGACATATCCGCCATATTGAAATAGTTCTAGCTACAGCACTGGGCGTACGGCAGTAGTAGGGTTGGGTTATACCCCGCCACCGGCGACAAGGGAGATGGCGCCGACTGGCGCCAGTGACGTCACGGCGAGGGGTGCGATATAAACGACACCAGATGGTCCTGGCGGACCAGCGGACGGACTCGCGGAGAGGGGGACAAGCGGATTGGCGGCCGGACCCGCGGAAGGGTTAGCCGAACTCGGGTGACGAGCGCTGACCCGCCGCCGCCCGGGTGGGAGACTGTGCGTAGGAGAGAGAGAGAGAGAGAGAGAGAGAGAGAGTGCGCGATGAGAGCAGGCAAAATAGGGTATGGTCGGAATAAAGGAACGGTTGTTGGATACGGATAATAATAAAAATTAAATTTTTAAAAATTACATTTATTGACCTTATTTTTATACACGGTATAGGTATTCAAATGTCGTCCAAACAAGTCAAAGCTAATCTTTGAAATTAATTAAATCAGTATTGGTTTTAGCTGGGCGACTTCTATAACTTCCGAATGAATCTTCAAAGCAAGATTTTTGTGTTTTCGAATCTTTGTGATTATTCATCCCAGCCACTTCTTGGTATGAAACAGAAGTTTTTTCATTCAATTGTTCCGACTTGACGAGACATTGACGCTCCTCTCCTGTCATTCTCGAAGAGAAGCTGTTTTTCCACTTATCCATTTTAGGCTGCGCAAGTATCAGCTACTTGTGAGATCAAGATTTTTTGAAGAAACTTTTGATTTTATTGTGTTACTCGATTGATCACTCGTTGCGTACTGACTGTCTTCGGCCATACTAAGTTGTTAATATAGTTTTTCTTAGCATTCAAAACAATACCCTTTTTAATGGTTTTTAACAGCGATCGGGATACGAGAGAGAGAGAGAGAGAGAGAGAGAGAGAGAGAGAGAGAGAGTATACAAGAGAGCTTATAGCGCCAGAGTCGAAAATTTTCCAAGTCACGAAACAGAGAGAGTGAGGGTGTCTGGAAAGAAAATCGATCGGGGGCACGTTATATCCGACGCATGCGCAGAGAGAGCCGAGAGGGAGTCGAAAAATTTTCCAAGTCCCGAAACAGAGAGAGTGGGGGGTGTCTGGAAAGAATATCGATCGGGGCAAGTTATACCCGACGCATGCGCAGAGAGAGCCGAGAGAGGGCAGAGCCTAAAATTTTCAAAGTCCCCGACCGAAGCTAACCGAGGGGGCGCGAAGCTGGCCGAGGGGGACGGCGCTAGCCGAGGGGAGCGAGGCGAGGGGAACGGCGCTAGCTGAGGGGAGCGAGGCGAGGGGAACGGCGCTAGCCGAAGGGGAGCGAAGCGAACCGAGGGGTCGAGAGCATCGAGCCGAGATCACTGAAAATGATAATGAGTTGTAGGTGTATTTAAAAGGTGTGCGACTAATGGACACAAATTAACCGAATGAGATCAAATGCATTGACTTTGAATAGACCGTGAATTCATAATTGGCTTTTTAAGATAAGCAACTGTTGTAAATGTAATAAACTAATTTTCGAAAAACCGTTAAGTGTTGAAAAGCATGAGGAGTATACAGGCTATGTGATAGGAAAATGAGAAAACACGGAAATTCCATTTACTCTATTTTTATTTTTTAGACACTCTGTGAAGATTACATAAGAAAAAGGTTATAATTCATACGCACACATTTACAACGACGATTAATTTTTTGATTACATAGTTTTATTCGTCGACAATATTTTTAGGCACTTTGTGAAGATTACATGAGAAAACGATTATAATTCACACCAGCACACATATTTACATTTTTTTATAACCACTCTTTTCAGGAAGAGAACTTGTATTCGTAGAGAATTTTTGTGTGTACTGCTTCCACTGCGAAGTTGACGAGGACGAAGATGACTTCTTCTTTTTATCGCTGTCTTTCGCGATGAGCTTCTCGTAGCCGGCCTTGCTCTGATTAGGACCCATCTCGTCGGCAGTATGACCTTCGCGAACGAGTGCACAGAACATTTATTTGGTGATGGGCGCCACCGGCTTTTTCTGCAGAGCAGGAACTGGGCTGTTTAATGCTGCTTTAATCGGAGAGGGCAAGAGTGAGCCAGTGATGAGTTCGATGGTAGAGACCCGTTCCACGAGCACTTCTCGACGATCGAGATCTCCTCAGCGAGTATTTCTGGACGGTGAATAAATCCTCCGTGTCGAGAAAGCCTCCGCGAGCATTTCGCGACGATCGAGAACCCCTCCGCGAGCATTTCTCGATGATCGAGAACCCCTCGGCTAGCATTTCTAGACGGTGGATTAATCCTCCATATCGAGAAAGACTCCACGTCAAAAAATCCTCCAATAGCATTTTTCGACGGTCGAGAACCCCTCTGAGAACTTTTCCTAATGATAGAGAAAGCATGCGCGAGTATATTTCGAAGATCGAGTACCCTCCGAGGGCATTTTTCGATGGTGGATTAATCCTCCGTATCGAGAAAGGCTCGAGGTCCAAATATCCTCCAAGAGCATTTCTCAACGTTCGAGAACCCCTCCGCGAGCATTTTTCGAAGATCGAGTACCCCTCCGAGAGCATTTTTCGATGGTGTATTAATCCTCCGTGTCGAGAAAGGCTCCAGGTCGAAATATCCTCCAAGAGCATTTCTCAACGTTCGAGAACCCCTCCACGAGCATTTCTCGGCGATCGAGAACCCCTCCGCTAGTATTTTTCGAAGATCGAGTACCCCTCCGAGAGCATTTTTCGCCGATCGATCATTCCTCCGTGTCGAGCAAGGCTCCAGGTCTAAATATCCTCCAAGAGCATTTTTCAACGGTCGAGAACCCCTCCACGAGCATTTCTTAACGTTCGAGAATTCCTCCGCGAGCATTTTTCGACGGTCGAGAATCCAACCGCTAGCATTTCTAGACTGTGAATTAATCCTCCGTGTCGAGAAAGACACCAAGAGTATTTCTCGATGGTGGAGAACCCCTCCGCTATTATTTTTCGAAGATCAAGAACCCCTCGGCGAGCATTTTTCGACGGTCGAGAATCCCTCCGCTAGCATTTCTAGACGGTGAATTAATCCTCCGTGTCGAGAAAGACTCCAAGAGCATTTCTCGATGGTCGAGAACCCCTCCGCTAGTATTTTTGGAAGATCGAGAACCCCTCCGCGAGCATTTTTCGACGGTCGAGAATCCTTCCTCTAGCATTTCTAGACGGTGGTTTAATCCATCGTGATGAGGAAGACCCCATTTCGAAAAATCCTCCAAGAGCATTTCTCGACGATCGAGAACCCCTCACTTAATTCATGGTGTGTGATTGGTGGTGAAAATTATGGGTGAAGATGCTAGTGGTAGGTCAATTAGCTAGGAGGATGGTGAACTTTATGGGTAGAGGTAGAAAGTGGTGCTCCCCCCCCCCCGTCATCGGCACGCTCATCACTCAAAATGACCAAAAAACGTTTCAAAAGTTTGGTTATTTTTACGGCTTTGCCCGCCCCCTTCCATCAACAACTCCCCCCTCTTCCCTCCTGAACCACCCCCCCCCCCCTTTCATTGGAAATGTTTGGTGGTTGACAAAACAATAGCTCAGTGGATAATGTGCGAGCCTACTGAGGGACAAGAGGTAGGCTCAAATCCGGAGCGCAGAAATTTTTTTCAAAATATTTTTCTTTGATCCGCTTGTAAGATATTATATTCCAGTAATATTGTTATAACATCGTGCAATGTTACCATAATATGGTTTAATATTACCATAACATTGCTGTATTATTTCAGTAGGAAAGATATTTTTTTCTTGTATTATTTGAATAGGGAACAAACATGTTTTTTGATCCCTTTGTAAGATATTATATTTCAATAAGGTATGTACGTAAAAAATAATTATTCTATTATTTCCACAGTACCCTTGGAGGTAAATAAAAATGGCGTGTTTCATTTTGAAGTGGTTTCATTTGTAGGTCTAATCCACTTTTGATATATATATATATATATATATATATATATATATATGGGTGGTTCTCTGACAAATCGAGCGGTCGATTTTTTGACCCTATCGAAAAAAATTTTGTAAATGTTCCTAAGAGACACATGAGTATCCCTGAATTTTTTCAGATTTTTTGCATCAAGTATCTTCGAGTTACAGAGGGTCAAAGTTGATGAAATCACGTTTTTTTGCTTTTTCTGGCTACTTTCATTAATTTGTAGATCCTCAGGGAAGCATTTTTCACTATAGAGATATATAACATTTTTTTCTGCAAATTTTCTAAACTATTCAAAAAAAATATTTGTGATGTCGTATATATATGTTTTAAGAAAGTTATAAGTCATTTAAGTCTTAAAATCAAATTTTAGGAAAGTTTGATCATCCGGATCATAACCAAAAAATTCATGAAGATACCTTATTTCAATTCAAAAAAGTCTGCGAAAGACCCAGAATGTCAGAGGCCTTGGTTTCTCTGTAAAAAATCATTATATCCATTCATATATGACAAAAATTTATTGCTAGACAAGTTTTATTGCTATATCGAAGCATTTCACTAACCTTATCATTTTTTTAATGACTGAAATTATTATAAAAAAATTTACGTAATTGATAAAATTGGTTAAATTCTTCTATATAGCAATAAAACTAAATTTTTTTCATATATGAACGGATATAATGATTTTTTACAGAGAAACCAAGGCCTCTGACATTCTGGGTCTTTCGCAGACTTTTTTGAATTGAAATAAGGTATCTTCATGAATTTTTTGGTTATGATCCGGATGATCGAACTTTCCTAAAATTTGATTTTAAGACTTAAATGACTTATAACTTTCTTAAAACATATATATACAACATCAAAAATATTTTTTTTGAATAGTTTAGAAAATTTGCAGAAAAAAATGTTATATATCTCTATAGTGAAAAATGCTTCCCTGAGGATCTACAAATTAATGAAAGTAGCCAGAACTAGCGCGCCACAGTCGGTTTTCGGCCCTGCGGGCCGAAAGACCTACGTGGCTTGCCCCGCCTTGCATCACTCCGCGATGCAAGGCATGCAAAACGCGAAACGAAACGCATTTAAGGCACGACCGACGCTCGCGCTTCGCGCTCGCCCACTGTTCGCGCTTCGCGCTCACCTGATCCCTCTACGTTCGCGCTTCGCGCTCACCTGGTATCCCTACGTTTGTGTTTCGCGCTCACCTGGTTTTTTTGTATAAATGGGATTGAGCCCAAATTTATTCTGTCGTGATATCAATGTAGAAAGAGTTTATAAAAAAAAATTTGGATTGATTGTAATTAATTTCGCAGAGATAATCGTGGCCAACTGAAATTTTTCTTTAAATATTCAGTTTTTTTAGTTTTATAATGTGTTAAATCATTCTAAGCGTATAATTATTCCGGTAAACAATTGTATTTTCGAAATATCTATAAGTTTTATGTTGAGTATTTTTATGTAAAACACATACCTGAAAAGTTTTATTTTGAAAAACGAATTATTTTATTATTAAAATTCGATTTTGGCTTGTTAACTTGAATTCTAAGCATTTTCGATTATTTATGTAAATAGGAAAAAGTTGTATTTTTTAAAGATTTACAACATTTACATTTAACTTTTTTGTGTAAAATGCTTAGAATTTGAGTTATGACCAAAAAACCGTTTTTCGAAATTCTAAAACATGTTCGCATATTTTTTGTATGAATGGGATTAAATCCAATTTCCTTCTGTCACGATATTAGCATAGGTCGAGTTTGTAAAAAAAAATTTAGCTCGATTGGAGTTAATTTCGCAGAGATAATCGAGATAAACTAAAATTTTTATTTAAAAAAAAATCAGTTTTGGGGTTTTATAAAATATTGAATCATTCTAAGCGTATAATTATTCCGGTAAAAAATTGTATTTTTAAAATATCTATAACTTATATATTGAACGTTTTTCTGTAAAACATATGCGTAAAAAGTTTTATTATGAAAAACGAACTATTTTAATGTAAAAAATTCGATTTTAGCTTCTTAATTTGAACTCTAAGCATTTTCGAGTGTTCATGTTAATAGGAAAAAGTTGTGTTTTTTTGAGATGTACAACATTTCCGTTTAACTTTTTTGTGTAAAATGCTTAGAATTTGAGTTATGATCAAAAAACCGTTTATAGAATTAAGCATAAAGAGCTACCATTTCAACAATATATCGGTAATCGAGAAAAGAAAAAAAACGTTTTTTTGTACATATAAGAGTTGTATTCTCCTAAATTTTCAGCCCGATTGGTCGACAATTGGCTGAGATATCGCTGATTACAATTTTTACGATGGTGAAACTATAAGGCATTCCCGCATTGCGGTCGTGCCTAAAAAGCAAAAAAACGTGATTTCATCAACTTTGACCCTCTGTAACTCGAAGATACTTGATGCAAAAAATCTGAAAAAATTCAGGGATACTCATGTGTCTCTTAGGAACATTTTAAAAATTTTTTTCGATAGGGTCAAAAAATCGACCGCTCGATTTGTCAGAGAACCACCCATATATATATATATATATATGGGTGGTTCTCTGTGAAATCAAATTTTTCAAAAATAGATATTGCTATAACTCTCCAAATATGTTGTACTTGATGAAATACACCTTCCTGAATTTTTCCAGATTTTATCTGACATTAATTTTCGAGCTACGAATGGTCAAACTTAGAATTTTAAGGATTTTTCTCATTTTTTGCAAATTTTTAAAAATTCATAGCTCTTATAGGAAGCGTTTTTCGTGCATGGAATACTTTTCCAAGAAAATTTGTTCTAGTTTCCAGAAAAAATACACACAGCATCATATATACATGTTTTCTCAAAAGTATTTCCATTTTAAACCTTAATATTAACAAAAGTGAAAGTCTGCTCCGGACTAGAACAACCCAAAAATTCATGGAGATACCTTTTATCAATACAAAAGTGCCTACCAAACTCCCAGAATGTGGTAGGGCTAGTCTGATGAGCTAAAATTTCGCTTCGTTTCCAAGCTAAAAATCGATGAAAATACCATCAAATTTACTTTATTTTTAGCTTGGAAACGAAGCGAAATTATGAAAAATCTCAAGAATACTTTTTGTTTTAGAATTTTTTTTACTATTTAACTGTATTTTTTTTAAATAGGAAATTCAATTTTTTTTATTTTGAGAAATTATGTTTGGATTTTTAGCTCATTAGACTAGCCCTACCACATTCTGGAAGTTTCGCAGGCACTTTTGTATTGAAACAAGTTATCTCCATGAATTTTTGGGTTGTTCTTGTCCGGAGCAAACTTTCACTTTTGCTAATATTAATGTTTAATTACATTACAATATAGTTGTGACATATATATATGTGTTTAAAAGTATTTTTTTTGTAAAATAGACACGATTTACAAAAAAAGTGTTCCATGTGTTTGTGTTGAAAAATGCTTCCCCGTGGAGCTATGATTTTTTGAAAATCAGCAAAAAATGTAAAAAAACCTAATTTTACCAACTTTGACCCCCTGTAGCTCTAAGATAACCGATGCGAAAAATCTAAAAAAATTCAGGAAGGTGCATTTGATCAAGTAGAACATAATTTGAAAGTTATAGCAATATCCATTTTTGAAAAATTTGATTTCACAGAGAACCACCCATATATATGTATATGTATATATCCAAGAACGCGCCCCTCGATCCGTCCCGATCCGTCCTTTTGAAATGTCGGGTCGTATGAGTTCGCCTCGATTTCTCCTGATGTATTCCCATATAGCACCTAACACGCTGGGAATATTGCTGGAATGTTACTTTGGTAAGTAACGTAGGATCAATTATGTTGCAGGAAGGTTACGTAACCTGCTGGCCACGGTCAGGCAACATTACTGCGAAGCGCAATGTCCGTTTTAATATTACATCGATTCGTGGAAAGTAATATTACAGTAATATTGTCATAAGCTTATTCAACATTCCCAGAACATTAATATATTATAAATTTTTTTTCGATTTATTCGAAAAAATTTCTTCCCTATTGAAATGTTACGGCAATGTTATGGTAACATTGCACAATGTTATAACAACATTATTGGAATATAATATCTTACAAAGGGATAAAAGAAAAATGTTTAAAAAAATTTTCTCCGGTCGGGATTTGAACCCAACTCCTTTCGCTCAGTAGACTCGCTCGCTATCCACTGAGCTATTCTTTTGTTGTTGTCAAATGATTTTGAACCTAGGTTATATTTTGAAGGCCCTCGTTTACCTTTCATTTTAATCGACACGTTAACTTCAATGACAACAACAAAAGAATAGCTCAGTGGATAGCGAGCGAGCCTACTGAGCGAAAGGAGTTGGGGTCAAATCCCGACCGGAGAAAGTTTTTTTAAACATTTTTCTTTTATCTCTTTGTAAGATATTATATTCCAGTAATTTTGTTTTAATATTGTGCAATGTTACCATAACATTGCTGTAATATTTCAATAGGGAAGAAATTTTTTCGAAAAAATCGAAAAAAAATTTATAATATATTAATGTTCTGGGAATGCTGAATAAGCTTATTACAATATTACTGTAATATTACTTTCCACAAATCGATGTAATATTAAAACGGACATTGCGCTTCGCAGCAATGTTGCCTGACCGTGGCCAGCAGGTTACGTAACCTTCCTGCAACATAATTGATCCTACTTTACTTACCAAAGTAACATTCCAGCAATATTCCCAGCGTGTTAGGTGCTATATGGTATATTGTCAACGGGATAATTCTGCTTTGTTTCTCTTATTCAATAAAGATTTTTTTAAAACTTCGGAATTTATGTGTTTTATCTAGTATATATAAAATACACAGAGAACGCCCTCACCGATCCGTCCCGATCCGTCCTTTTGAAATGGCAGGTTGTTCGGATCGTATGAGTTCGACTCGATTTCACAAAATAACTTGGACATTACAGAATCATGCACAATTTTTTACATTAATTTATAATATTGATTAGTTATTAAAAATTTACCACATCCGCATGTCCATTTATAAAAGGGAGATGGCGATTATATCGGATGGAACCAATCAGATTGCTAGAACGGAACAATTCAGAACGTTATACAAAAATTTAATTGGTCAAACGTGTGCAATTCAAGGTGCAAGGCACGTGTGCTGTGCCAGTTTTTCTAGTTATATATATATATATATATATATATATATATATATATATATATATATAGTACACAGAACATGCTATCAATCCGTCCCGATCAGTCCTTTTGAAATGGCGGGTTTTTCGGATCGTATGAGTTCGCCTTGATTTGTCTTGACGTATTATTGTCAACGTGATAATTCTGCTTTATTTCTCTTATTCAATAATGATATTTTAGAAACCCCGGAATTTTTGTGTTTGTTATAGACTTATTAATGATTTTTTCATAAAAAGTATAGACTAATGCCTGCTGAGTGAAGTAATAAAACAATTAGTTAAATTATCTATGCGAGGAAATTATTACTAATTGTTTTTCCCTGCAGAATAGCGTTTTGCATTTTAACCTCCAAAAGTTGTGTTCAATCTTTTCATCGGTTCACCTGCGAAAATCTATGATCCCAACAAGCACAAATAGATTTTTCGTGAAACCCCGTTTACAGTTCTTACTTCTGCTAACCTATTACCCTATTACGTAATCTTTTATAAATTTACTTTAACATTAAAGAATCACGCACAGTTTCTACATTAATTTATAATATTGACTAGTTATTAAAAAATTGCAACATGCGCCAGAACATCGGTAAAAGGGAGATGGCGATTATATGGGTAGGAGTCCATCAGATTCCGCGTATGGAAAAATATATAACGTTATACAAAAATTTCATTGGTCAAACGTGTGCAATTCAAGGTGCAGAGCATGTGCGCTGTGCCAGTTTTTCTAGCATATCTATAGTTCACAGAGAACGCGCTCACCGATCCGTCCCGATCCGTCCTTTTGAAATGGCGGGTGGCTGGGATCGTATGCGTTCGACTCGATTTGTCTTCATGTATTATTTTTAACCTGATAATTCTGCTTAGATTTATATCTGGTATTCGATAATTATTGTTTAAGAACTTTTGCTATGTCAGTTTTTCTAATATAGAAATAGTACACAGACAACGCGCTCACCGATCCGTCCCGATCCATCCTTTTGAAGAGGCGGGTTGTTATGTGCGTATGCGTTTGAATCGAATTGTCTTCATGTATTATTATCAACCTGATAATTCTGCTTAGATTTATTCCTGGTATTCGATAATTATTGTTTAAGAACTCCGCTATGCCAGTTTTTCCAATATAGATTGTGACGAATATCGTTACGCCGTATGCTAATTTATTGAATAATTTGTTTCATTTTATATACATTTGCATGTAAGACTTTTCAGATGTTCCCGCGCACCAGAGCTGTTCGAGAGCTGATGCATTCACGAACACACCGTCTGGTGATAGCACGCGAGAGAGGGAAACTCGTCGCGTCACGTTAGGCTAGGGGGGAGATTCGATTCTGCTATGGAGCGCGCAGGCTGTATTTCGAGCGAAAGAGAACGTCTATTTACCATCACCGATCTATTTAAATTATTTATTGTTGTATAAATTTCATCTGCGCGGGTGCGCATAAGGTGTATTGTACAATTGCGGTTGTGTGGTATTAGAGCAGAAGCTGAATCATAGCGAGACCGCATTTCAATCGATCTTCATGCGAGCGTACTTTGCTGATTTGTAAGTACCAGCTTTTCTCTCTCACTCACACCAGCGCGTTTAGCATCATTAGCTCTCTCCCGATCGGGGTTTTGTGCGCATAGTAAGTACCAGTGTATATATCTATTGTTTATACGATTACATCCATTGAGTTCAATATATGCAATAGCCTTCTACCGAACGTCAAGTGTGTTTCATTTAATAGTTTTATGTATTAGCCCTGTTCTCCTTTATCTAAAACCCACGGAGAATTCAAGTAGAAGAAATCTACATTTAACGCGGACTATCCCCGTTACAAGATATAGTAAAGAAAGAACGCGCTCACCGATCCGTCCCGATTCGTCTTTTTGAAATGGCGGGTTGTTATGTACGTATGCGTTCGACTTGAATTGTCTTCATGTATTATTATCAACCTGATAATTCTACTTAGATTTATTTCTGGTATTCGATAATTATTGTTCAAGAACTTCGCTATGCCAATTTTTCTAATATAGATATAGTACGCGGAGAACGCGCTCACCGGTCCGTCCCGATCGGTCCTTTTGAAATGGCGGGTTGTTATGTGCGTATGCGTTCGACTCGAATTGTCTTCATGTATTATTATCAACCTGATAATTCTGCTTAGATTTATTTCTGGTATTCGATAATGATTGTTTAAGAACTCCGCTATGCCAATTTTTCTAATATAGATATAGTACACAGAGAACGCGCTCACCGATCCGTCCCGATCCGTCCTTTTGAAGTGGCGGTTTGTTGGGATCGTATGCGTTCGACTCGATTTGTCTTCATGCATTATTTTCAACCTAATAATTCTGCTTAGATTTATTTCTCTTATTCAATACTGCTTGTTTAAGAACTCCGCTATGCCAATTTTTCTAATATAGATATAGTACACAGAGAACGCGCTCACCGATCCGTCCCGATCCGTCGTTTTGAAATGGCGGGTTGCTGGGATCGTATGCGTTCGACTCGATTTGTCATCATGCATTATTTTCAACCTGATAATTTTGCTTAGATTTATTTCTGGTATTCGATAATTATTGTTTAAGAACTTTTGCTATGTCAGTTTTTCTAATATAGATATAGTACACAGACAACGCGCACACCGATCCGTCCCGATGTGACCTTTTGAAATGGCGGGTGGCTGGGATCGTATGCGTTCGACTCGAATTGTCTTCATGTATTATTTCCAACCTGATAATTCTGCTTAGATTTATTTCTCTTATTCAATACTGCTTGTTTAAGAACTCCGCCATGCCAGTTTTCCTATATAGATATAGTACAGAAAGAACGCGCTTACCGATCCGTCCCGATCCGTCCTTTCGAAATGGCGGGTTGCTGGGATCGTATGCGTTCGACTTGATTTGTCTTCATGTAGTATTTTCAACCTGATAATTCTGCTTAGATTTATTTCTGGTATTCGGTAATTATTGTTTAAGAACTCCGCTATGCCAATGTAAAATAAAAAATAAAATAAAATAAAATAAAATAATTAATGCGCCTGCGCAAATAAGCGTGCGGGTATATAAAATAGTCATCGCGCATGCGCTAATAAGCGTGCGGGAATGTGACTGAGCATATGGTCGGTAATGTCGGTATAGCCTATAGATATATTCTTTCAAACTTATCTAAGCGTCAGCGCCACGCTGGTTTATTTACATCTCACTGTCTGCTTCAGTAAGCCTGTCAAAATTTGAATATTATTTGGGTATTCTATTGAAAAATCAATAAAAAATAAATCTAAAACTTTGATATATTTCTAATAGTATATTTTAATGATTTTTCAATATATTTTTTCTCCGCCCACCCGAGCCCCCCCCCCCGTTTCTCTCCCCTTTCCTTCCTTGCCGCCTTTCCTAACCATCCTTTTGTAATTGCAGAGATCTCAAGCTTTGCGCACTTAGTAGGAAAAATAGTATACCATACACGTGCGCTCGTAGGTCATCCCGGGAACGACCTACTTTGCGCGCTTGTATCGTAATGTACTATATTGAATACGAACAATAAATCTAAGCAGAATTTTTAGGTTGGAAATAATACATGACAATTCGAGTCGAACGCATACGATTCCAACAAACCGCCATTTCAAAAGAACAGATCGGGACGGATCGGTGAGCGCGTTGTCTGTGTACTATTTCTATGTTAGAAAAACTGACATAGCAAAAGTTCTTAAACAATAATTATCGAATACCAGAAATAAATCTAAGCAGAATTATCAGGTTGAAAATAATACATGAAGACAAATCGAGTCGAACGTATACGATCCCAGCCACCCGCCATTTCAAAAGGACGGATAGGGACGGATCGGTGAGCGCGTTCTCTGTGAACTATAGATATGCTAGAAAAACTGGTACAGAGCACATGCTCTGAACCTTGAATTGCACACGTTTGACCAATGAAATTTTTGTATAACGTTATATATTTTTCCATACGCGGAATCTGATGGACTCCTACCCATTTAATCGCCATCTCCCTTTTACCGATGTTCTGGCGCATGTTGCAATTTTTTAATAACTAGTCAATATTATAAATTAATGTAGAAACTGTGCGTGATTCTTTAATGTTAAAGTAAATTTATAAAAGATTACGTAATAGGATAATAGGTTAGCAGAAGTAAGAACTGTAAACGGGGTTTCACGAAAAATCTATTTGTGCTTGTTGGGATCGTAGATTTTCGCAGGTGAACCGATGAAAAGATTGAATACAACTTTTGGAGGTTAAAATGCAAAACCCTATTCTGCAAGGAAAAACAATTAGTAATAATTTCCTCGCATAGATAATATAACTAATTTTTTTATTACTTCACTCAGCAGGTATTAGTCTATACTTTTTATGAAAAAATCATTAATAAGTCTATAAAAAACACAAAAATTCCTGGGTTTCTAAAATATCATTATTGAATAAGAGAAATAAAGCAGAATTATCACGTTGACAATAATACGTCAAGACAAATCAAGGCGAACTCATACGATCCGAAAAACCCGCCATTTCAAAAGGACTGATCGGGACGGATTGATAGCATGTTCTGTGTACTATATATATATATATATATATATATAAAACTAGAAAAACTGGCACAGCACACGTGCCCTGCACCTTGAATTCCACACGTTTGACCAATTAAATTTTTGTATCACGTTCTGAATTGTTCCGTTCTAGCAATCTGATTGGTTCTATCCGATATAATCGCCATCTCCCTTTTATAAATGGACATGCCGATGTGGTAAATTTTTAATAACTAATCAATATTATAAATTAATGTAAAAAATTGTGCATGATTCTGTAATGTTCAAGTTATTTTGTGAAATCGAGTCGAACTCATACGATCCGAACAACCTGCCATTTCAAAAGGACGGATCGGGACGGATCGGTGAAGGCGTTCTCTGTGTACTTTATACATATATACTAGATAAAACACATAAATTCCGAAGTTTTAAAAAAATCTTTATTGAATAAGAGAAACAAAGCAGAATTATCCCGTTGACAATAATACATCAGGAGAAATCGAGGCGAACTCATACGACCCGACATTTCAAAAGGACGGATCGGGACGGATCGAGGGGCGCGTTCTTGGATATATACATATACATAGATATATCATAAGTGGATTAGGCCTACAAAGGAAACCACTTTAAAATGAAACACGCCATTTGTATTTACCTCCAAGGGTGCTGGGGAAATAATAGAATAATTATTTTTTACGTACATACCTTACTGAAATATAATATCTTACAAAGGGATCAAAAACATGTTTCTTCCCTATTCAAATAATACAATAAAAAAATATCTTTCCTATTGAAATAAGACAGCAATGTTATGGTAATATTGAACCATATTGGTAACATTGCACATTGTTCAATATTACTGGAATATAATATTTTACAAGCGGATCAAAGAAAAATATTTTGAGAAAAATTTCTGCGCTCTGGATTTCAACATATCTCTTGTCTCTCAGTAGGCTCGCACGTTATTCACTGAGCTATTGTTTTGTCAACTACCAAACATTTCCAATGAGAGGGCGGGTGGTTCAGGAGGGAAGAGGGAGGAGTTTTTGATGGAAGGGGGCGGGCAAAGCCGTAAAACTAACCAAACTTTTGAAACGTTTTTTGGTCATTTTGAGTGATGAGGGTGCCGATGACGGGGGGGCACCACTTTCTACCTCTACCCATAAAGTTTACTATCCTCCTAGCTAATTGACCTACCACTAGCATCTTCACCCATAATTTTCACCACCAATCACACACCATGAATTAAGTGAGGGTACTCGATCTTCGAAAAATACTCTCGGAGGGGTTTTAGACCGTCGAAAAATGCTCGCGAAGGGGTTCTCGATCGTCGAAAAATGCTCTTGGAGTCTTTCTCGACACGGAGGATTAATTCACCGTCGAAAAATGCTCGCCGAGGGGTTCTCGATCTTCGAAATATACTCACGCAGGCTTACTCTATCATTAGGAAAAGCTCTCGGAGGGGTTCTTGACCGTTGAAAAATGCTCTCGGAGGGGTACTCGATCTTCGAAAAATACTAGCGGAGGTGTTCTCGACCGTCGAAAAATGCTCTTGGAGGATATTTAGACCTGGAGCCGTACTCGACACGGAGGAATTATCGACCGTCGAGAAATGCTCTTGGAGGATTTTTCGACGTGGAGTCTTTCTCGATACGGAGGATTAATCCGCATCGAGAAATGCTCTCGGAAGGTACTCGATCTTCAAAATATACTCGCGCAGGCTTTCTCTATCATTAGGAAAAGTTCTCGGAGGGGTTCTCGACCGTCGAAAAATGCTATTGGAGGATTTTTTGACGTGGAGTCATTCTCGATATGGAGGATTAATCCACCGTCTAGAAAGGCTAGCCGAGGGGTGCTCGATCATCGAGAAATGCTCGCGGAGGGGTTCTCGACACGGTGGATTTATTGACCGTCCAGAAATACTCGCTGAGGAGATCTCGATCGTCGAGAAGTTCTCGCGGAAAGGGTCTCTACGATCGCACTCATCACTGGCTCACTCTTGCCCTCTCCGATTACAGGCATCAGCTGCCTCTTACGAGAAGCAGGCCGCAGCTTAGCTAGCCACTCAGTTACAGAAACGTACGACACGAACCAGAGACAGAGAATCATGCAGCGGGCGGTTCCCACAGCCCAGTTCGTGCTCTGCAGAAAAAGCCGGTGGCGCCCATCACCAAAGGGATCTCATCGATATCAATCAGCAAAACATGGGTGCAGTCGATAAATTTTCTGCGCCTCGGGTAGTCGTAAGAGATTTGCAATGTTTAGAGTCTAATGAGCAATAAGTAGCCTTACATCAACGAATTCCCGTTGCAGAAGTCCCTCCCGCCGGTTAGGAAGATTCACACAACGAGACAGGGAGCAAGCCTCACAAGTATTTGAGCATTCATCGAGTATCAGCCACCCATAATCAACAGACACGTTCGAATCCAGACCAATGATTGGGGAGACATTTCTTTTATTATAATTATTTACCGACTATCTGAGCTATCCCTTATAAGCCACCTTCCAACTGTCGCATAATTCAGTAACTTCCCGCGACTTTTGTGATACCAGCCGCCAGCCTGCAGAGTTTTATGCACTTCGGACAGCTTTGCCACATCCTTTTCGGGCAAATAACTGTGTTCGAAGCCCCACGGTCAAAGAAATAGCCACGAAATCGGCATCCCTGTTGTCTCTTGTCTGTTGTTGCTCACGGCACTATTATTGCGAGAGAGAGAGAGAGAGAGAGAGAGAGAGAGAATTGAATTGACTGTTTATTTAAAAGCTAAGGACTCCAGGTCCTATCTAGCCTTCGAAAATTATATACAGCGACGTTTACAATCAGCGTTAATAAAATGTGTGTAGGGCCGATTGCCCTTTACAAAAAAAGTTATGAAAATATAAAAGTATAACATAAATAAAATAAATAAATAAAACAATAATTATATATACAAACAAAATAAAAATACAAATATCGAAGCATCGTACAATCAATATATCCATAGTATAACGCCGCAAATAATTAAGCCTTCAACGGCTACGCAAAACGCCAAACTATAATTATAATAATAACATCATCTCGTGATTTAATGTCGCCTGCTAGTCTTTATTTAAGAGATACTTATACAGGGCACTCTTAAAACACGGTCGGGCATAAAGAGCTCCGATCTCTACCGGAGTCGCATTCCACATATAGGCCACCCCTATGAAGAACGAGTTGCGAAGACATTCGGTTCGAAATTCCGCAATTATTAAATCCAGCTCTGACTTTCTGCTATTGCCTGGTTTACTGACGTCGATAAATCGAAATTCTTTATATAGATATGTCGGAGTCTTGGTTTTAAAAATTTTTGCTAAAAAACAGAGAGTCCTAAACTCCCTTCTCCGAGTATATTGCAAAATCTCAAGTTGACGGTATACCGGTGAGATATGCTCAAAAATTCGAGTGCCCATCACGAATCGGAGGGCCGCGTTCTGGCATCTACGTAACTTTAGAGAAAGTTCATCGGAAAAATCAAGAAAAACATTGCAGCAGTAATCTAAGTATGGAAAAACAAGTGCCTTAACTAATAGGAGCCTTGTATCGTATGTCAGATACGCGCTACATTTCCTGAGACGACCTAAAGCTGCAAAGCATTTTTTCGCCGTAATACAACATTGGTTCCTCCAAGAAAGTGTACTGTCTATCAGTACGCCTAGAATTTTTAAAACAGGGCTCAGCGCAATCGCAGTGTCGTTCAGGACTATATTTGGCAACGAATCCGGTATAAGTCTACTGATGAACCCTCTAGAGCCCACCCACATCGCTTGCGTCTTACTTGCGTTTATTTTCAGTCCATTCCGAGAGGCCCAATCAGAAATACAAGTAAGATTCCGATTCACAACATTTACAATGTCTTCCGCTTCCGATAATTTCCCCTCCGCATAAATAACGAAATCATCAGCATACAAATGATATTTGCGCTGATGGAGCACGCCAGGCAAATCATTAATAAATAATGAAAAAAACGGAGGTCCCAGTATACTCCCTTGTGGAACTCCAGCATTGCGTTCAAGCGGAGATGACGTGCTGCCATCGGAGAAAACCACTATTTGCGACCTGTTAGTAAGGTATGAAGAGATCCAAGAGCAAGCATGTTCCGAGAATCCCATATGCAGTAGTTTACGAGTCAAAAGCCCAATATCCACCAAATCAAAGCGCGCGAGAAATCAATTGCAACAACCAGCGTGATATTTTCTCTATCTATAGACATTCTAAGATCATCCACTATTCTTGTCACCGCCGTGCATGTACTATGCCCCGTGCGAAATCCGGATTGATATTCATCTAATATATTATTTTCTTGCGCAAATTCCGAGATCTGCTTGAACACTATCCTCTCAAATAGTTTTGATGCGGCCGGCAGAATACTAACCGGTCGGAAATCTCCAATTGTGCATGCCGAGCTGATCTTTGGCAGTGGACGTACGAGAGCACATTTCCATCGAGACGGAAAGCACCCTGCACGAAGAGAAGCGTCAAAAATATTCACAAGCGTATTTACAATAACGGGGGCACAGTCCAACAATTGTCGAAGTGATATTTCATCTACTCCCCGCGCATTGGAGGTAGCCAAGGCCAGAGCCTCAAACACATCTGCCGCATCGACGCGCTCAAATTCAAATACGGCCTCCGTGACGGCTCGTCCCGCCGGTAACGCAGTCACACTCAACGGATTGGAAGCTCCAACAAACTGTGCGTTAAACTGATCCGATGTTCCTGGCATCGTCTGCACTTCTCTCAACTTTGTGATACCCAACTCATGCACAACCTTCCATTTGTCAGCCGATTTCGGCGCTCGCGCCAGCTTATTCTTGAAGAAACCAAAGCGCGCGTTCCGTACCGCACGCTTAACTTGATTACGTAGAGAATTGTAGAGCACGCGCTTATTCCCGTCAGGGTTCCGCTTAAATCGTCTCTAGGCCCTGTCACGGGCAGCCATCAGCCGCCTAACGTCTGGCGTAATCCACTGCACTTGCCTCTTCCTCGGTGTAAACTCTCGATAAGGTGCATGTATATCGTATGCTGCCGTAATTTGGGTGGATAAGTAGTTGACCTTGACGTCCAAATCAAGTGAAAAGTACAATGGTGACCAATCTACATCCGCAAGACTCCTCCGAAAGCACCGCAGATCGAAGTTCTTAAATGAACGACGCCTAACAGGTGCGGCAACCAGCTTTGGCACAGAGAACCGTAGAGTGGCTATAATAATGTCATGTTTAGAGATGGATGGAATTGAGACTTGCTCCCGCGATATCACCCTTGCCACGTCCGATACACAAATGTAATCGATAGTCGAGTGAGTGCTATCGTCTGCATGATGAGTAGGTGCGAACGGGAGAACTTCAAGGCGGCAAATATCCAATGAATCAGCTAAGGTTCAACGCGACGAAGACTGAGACTGCCATTCCATATTAAAATCTCCCATTAACAGAGTGAAGTCGTAAGAACCATTACAGCTTAAAATTGCTTCTTCCACGTCTGACCACGATCCTGCTTTCGGAGGACTGTAAACAATGCCACAGAGAATTTTAATTTCGCCCATAGTTAACTCGACGAATAAAAATTCGGGCCTTAACCTGTAAGTGTCGGATTGCTCCGAACGGCAGATTTCCCTAGCAGAGATAGACTCATGTACATATATGCCTACGCCTCCACACCTCTTCCCAATCCGATCAACCCGGAGCAATCTATACCCCGGAATGTCAGCCAAGTTAGGAGAATCAGGCTTCAGAAAGGTTTCGCTTATTCCTAGCACTTGAAGATTCTTATTATTAATTAATGCTTGCAGATCGTGTAGGTGCGCTATTATTGATTGTGCGTTGGAATGCCCTATGCTCATAAAACGCTCCGATCGGTCGATAGCCGTGTTATCCATAATTAATGTTGGAAGTCTTACGCTCGATACGTTTCCTCAATACTGGGCACTTCGCTTTGTCGAAAGCCGAATGTTCGATATTGTCCTGTTTTGCTAAAATACAGCTATGACATCGGTTTTTTCCCTTATTTTTACAGCTGTCCGAGGCGTGATCCCCGGCACAAAGCGAGCACTTAGCGTTATTTTTACAATCCTTAGCTTTATGTCCGAACGTCAGACATT
>JACCIB010001476.1:0-32738 GCA_018906965.1 Philotrypesis tridentata | reverse complement strand
TTTGCTTTTTTGGATCCTCAGGCAAATATTTCTTAACTATTTCAATGATTTTCTCATGCTCTTCCATCTTCAACTCAGACAAACCTGCACTTTCTGCTATCAGTTTTGGTTTGCCGTAAGTACCATTTTCCTCAAAAGAATACCAAATACCACCATTGATCCTCCATAGATTCTTCCTAAAATCAATATCCAAGGCCCAATCTCGGCAAAAATCCACACCAAGAATGAAATCATGACCAGGATCATCCATCACAATACAATCTAAAACTCCGGATTTTCCCTCTATATCTAGCATGATTTCTATACTGCCTCTCACTGGAGTAATTTGACCTGTCACTCCACTAATAAATTTGTTACAAGAGACTATTTTATCAGCAAATCTTTCCGCTATTTCTGACTTCATCAAAGGCACCATTGCTCCGCTATCCACTAATGCCACATACTCTTTCCCTCCAAAATTCACAATTAGGAAATTTATGTTTTCCGTAGCGGTTATAACAGCGCCTTGAGTTATTAGATGAGATTTTCTTCTCGAATTCTTCGAATTCGTTCTTTCTTCTGCCTCTACAAATTTATCTACTCGTCTAGCCACATCACGAAAGGAAGTAATCAAGGGCTCCGAGTCACTATGTTGACAATCCTCCACATTATATCTATTTCTGTTGTCAACATTGTACTCCAAATCCCGTGAAAGATGTCCTCCATTCAGTGCCAACTCCCGTAGCTCCCATGGGGAATCGAAGTCTGGCTCCTCCATATTTCTATTCCTCCATCGAGGAACATCACGTCTGTCTTTTGGAACCGCTCCTTTCGACACATCTTTTTCCACCTCCAAAGAAGACTTTCCTGGTGGCATACCTGTTGTTTTATTGAGATTTTCACCACTATTAAAAACCACGGGTTTAAATATTCCACTATTGTCCTCTATAATTCCACATCCTCCAGTTGGATTTGCTTTCTTCTGAAACTCAGACACATTCATGAAAGTTTTGCCCACTATTTTTGAATTAGCACGCAACTCTGCCGACGGTGCATCACTGAGCAGCAACAAATCCATTCTATCTCCATGAGTCGTAACATTCACTTTATTACTACTCTTCTTCTTACTTAATTTCTTCTTTTTCTTCTCTGCATTATTACCACTATTACTGCCAATATTATTTCCACTACTTCCGCTACACATTGAAGACTCATCACATCTCCTCAATATACGCTGAAGTTTTTCTTGATCTCTATCGACAGTAGGTCTTCCCAATTGCATTTCTCCTCCAACAGTAATATCTTGCGTGATATTAACTAATGGATCCGCTATCATCGATGGAGAACCTAATTGCTTAGTTTTTTTCGACGAATTACTACCCCAATTGGCCATCAAAGATTCATGGTTTCTGCTATTTACCTCTATCAAACCACTATCCTTGCTTCCGCCATTATTACCAATTCCTATATGCTCGCGGAGGGCAGGGAATTGAACTGAGCCCCCGCTCTGTCATTTCCCAGTCGACTCAAAATGTCACAATCAGGGCATTCTCTGGCCGTGACTCCGGGTTTATTGCACAGTTGGCAGAAAATATCTGAATTTTCTCGAGCTGGGCACCGATTTGCCTTATGACCCAATTGCTGGCACTTAAAGCACTTCGTATCAGGACATCTATTGGCAAAATGGCATTCTTTCCCACAAGAGTAACATTTCTTCGGACCTTGCTGAGAATTCCCTCGCTGACCCTGAAAAGTTCCTCAACCCTGAAAATTTCATCCATTTTGACCTCTATTACCCTGATTCCCCATGTTACCCCAATTTGAAGATTGCTGCCGCGGCTGCTGCTGCTATTGGAGTTGCTGGCGTTGATCACTCTGATTTTGATTTAAATTATTCACATTTTGATTCACCGCCACCTCCATCTTAGCTTGTTCCTTTACGGGAGACTCATTCAGGCTGTTCGCAACTTCAGTTTTACCGATCACTAGCTTTTTAGAAGGTTTATTCTTTGCTGGCTTAGGCAATACCGCATCCTCTACCGCCATTGATTTAACTACCTTTTTCTCTCCCTCCTTCGGGATGAAAACAGCGCCTGGAAGCTTCATTTTATCTTTTGAAGGTGGAGGCTCTCAATATTCGTTGATCTCCTTGACTCTTTCATATTGCCGACCATACCTCTCAATATCCTTCAAAGACGTAATTTTCATGTTTACCATGAAATTTTAATACTCTGATCGAATTCTCTCGAAGGCCATGCCTACCAGTTCTCTATATTCCGAAGGATTATCCAGGTGGTCCATTATATATTTGAAACAGTCTATAAACGCTGTTATTGGCTCCCCCACACCTTGAGTTCTCCGCATCAAATCATTATAAATATCCCGTTGGCTGATTTCGCCAATGAAGCGATTTTTGAATGCCACCATTAACTGCCGCCATGAAGAAACTTCTTTCCTCTTTACTCTTGTGACGGGGATCCCGTCGAGGACTGCTCGCCTGGACACCACCCAGTAAGATATAAAAATCTTATACTCGGTGGTGCTTTCAGAGCAGTCAGCTGTTAGAGCCGAGAGCAGCACGCCGCCGAGCAGCAGCAGCATGAGGCGAGAGCGAGAGAGTGGGGGAGACACAGCGCGTAGCAGCGCACGGCAGCCAAGGCGAGAGAAAGAGAGAGGGACGGACGGCGCAGCGCTGGAGCAACGAGAGCGAGAGAGACACGAGATACGAGGCATGCGAGCCACGAGGCGTACGCGCGCGAGCGGCGGCCGCCATGTTGGCGAGCTATTGACCGAGGCATGAGTGCGAGAAGGATGGATAGCGAGCGAATGAATGTGCATTAGAGACAGACAAGAGAGAGTGGAGGCAACGCGTATGCGCCGTATGATATTGGGAAAAGGTGGAGGGCTACGGCTCAATCCACAGCGCGCGAGCGAGCGGGAAATAAAATGTAAGCGTGCCGGAGTATGTAACAGTGCAAAAATGTGTAAATATGATTGATAGAGCCAGACATGCGTGTAAGCGTGCTTCAAAAGTCGCGCGCATTTAGAAGAGTTGGAAAAGAGGGCGCGAGAGTGCGAGTGGCATATATGGTGCGAAAGCGTGGAAAAATGTAATAGGCGCGAGAGACCGATCTAGCGGACCGATCTAGCGGAGTGCGAGTGAGAGAGTGAGAGACGCCGCGAACCGGCGTAGTTGCCGAACGCGCGAGGCTAGTGAGTATCGAGTACCACACGGACCGAGACACCACGAGCGAGCAACGAGTATTTTCCAAGGCGACGACCAGAGCGACCATTTTCCCTCCGTGTGCATTTTTCGAGCGAGTTTGAGTTTCTTTCGCGTGCGCTTCCACAGGGAACGAGACGTCACCAGAACGCGAGGACGTGGAGAACCCGAGGTAGAGACAGGTAGGAGAGTTTCTATACGATACCTCCCCGCCGCGAGTCTAACCTTAGAGCCAGCCCGCGTAGCGACAGAGAGCTCGCCCGAGGACATAAACGCGTCCGCGAGCAAAAACTATTGACTTGATTTTTTTTATTATTAATAAATTACTAAGTGTTTAATTTTATAAAGTCGCGTGTCTTATTTTGCGTATCATTCTCCCTGCACCTCTCCCCCGTGACCTAGAGTGTAAGAGAGTCTCAAGCCGGCAGATAAGTGATAAAGATCGCGAGTTCGGGCGTCCAACAATAATTAAATACGAGCTCGCGATAAACCTACATAGGTGTCAACTACGTTGTGCTACGCCTCCCCAGGGACGGTAAAAAGCATAACGTCATACTCTATACCAATTTGCTGCTATACCAGTAAATAAGCAAGCCGCAGGCGTCAGCATTCTCTCATCAGGAATATTTTCACTGCAACGGCAATCCTCCATCTGATCCAGAAAATTTTCCGCCACCACCCTATCCTCAGTACCATGAAATTTGTGACACCAACTCTGCAGCGTCTTCACCAAATTCCCATGGTAATGCGTAGACCTGAAATCAATTCCAGAATTGCCTCTATGATCTCTGAAGTCGCAACGGTCGTGATCCGGACTCGTATGTGTACCTCTAAAATCTTCTCTTTCCTCCTCATTCCTGGTATTGTTATCGAGGGTACTCGACTGCTTCGCGTAATTACCACCCATGTTCGAAAATCCAAAACCACTACTTACAACATATGGCATTGAAAACACGGTCTTCGTATTATCTCCAGACCCCAATGAAGACTTTGGAGGCACCTGAGATATCGGGAGATTTAAATACATCCCTTGTACTCTATTCCTCCATTGTGCATCCTCTACATTATCTACATCCGAGTGTACTTGATCACTCAGCTGAATTCTCTTCCTCGAATCCTTAAACTTTGGTTTAGTACCAGTACCCGCCACAGAATGAGTTGTCTCCGAGGTAGTCATCACTGGATCCGAAAAAGTGAAATGCTCTACTGGCGCCGTAAAGTAATACGTTGCCAATCCCGGAATATCCCACGACGATGAAGATACTGTCGTCGTTGGAAAATTACACATCGTTGTAACTATTGTGGTCGTCGGCAAAGTCTCCTCCACAGATGAAAGTGTCGCCACTATATCCGGATCAGTCTGATCCTCAGCCGCCATTTCTAGAGTCGGTTTTGCCAGCCTCTCAGCAGGAGACAAATTTTCTCTTTCATCAACGTCTTTATACCAGGGAACTTCAAAACCTTCCACCAATAAGTTTGCTCGAAACAGCCTCTCCGCCAATTCTCTATTTGAGCCCAACGTACTATAGCCGCATTCACGCAATTCATCCGTGATTTCTTCTATATCTCTGGCCACTATAGCCCGCATTCGCGCTCGGAGCTCTCTTTTCTGCAGCAGCTTTTTCATGCAGTTTCTATACTCTTGCTCCATGGTTGACATCCTCAAGTCAAACAGCAATTACCGCCACAAAATAAAATAAATACTCCACAAACAAATAGGGAAGCCCTACCTACGCACACACACTAAAATACAGGGAAATTCGATACGCTCGTAGCGTAAGAAAAATCAATATAAATATATAATACAGGACACCCCCAACCCTCGTGGCGGGAAAAAAAATTCTGTATGCCAACGGAAAGATGAAAAAAAAAACAAAATATCCTCCACAATCTTCCTGAAATTTAAAATTCCACCATACAGATCACAAGCTTCCTGAAATAAAAAAATTCTCCCACACGGGTTAACAATCTTCCTGTAAAATAAAATATTTCCTCCACACAAAATTCAAAAATAAAATTTGAATCGATCAAATATCTTCCTGAAAGAAAATTTCCTCCACACAAATTTGAAAATAAAATTTCAATCGATCGAATATCTTCCTGAAAGAAAATTTCCTCCACAAAATTCAATCATAATAAATAATATTTAATAATATATAATAATATGCAATAATGATTTATAACATAAACGAAAACCCAACAAAAAAAAATCATGTGTGTGTGTGCGCATAAGGAATAAGGGCCCGCCCAAAATTTAAAAATCCAAAGAAAATCCCGAAACAAAAACATGAAAAAGGAGAAAAAAAAATTTTCCCACTATGGGTATCCTCCATAAATTTCAATTGTTGCTCAATAAATGCAATCACCAAACATATAATCCCAAAATTGCCACCACAAACCCAGGAAAGGAAAAGAACTTTGAAATTCGCAACCGACGCTTAGCGTCCAATATGGTGTCACGACCACGTTTCAACCGCCCAGTCCGCCAAATGCCCGCCAAATTGACTTCAAGTCGTCTTTGCTAAAATTTCCTCTAAAATTTCCTCCACACAAATTTCCTGCTGAAAAAAAAATTCCACCACCTAAAGCCGCACGATGGGCGCCATTTGTAACGTGGACTTTTCCCGCCCGCACGGGAATTCCAGTTATGTACAAAAATAATTTATAATTCGCGCAGCTGACTTCTTCTCCCAGCCTCGTGAAAACCTGCAATGGTAGAAAGCGGGAATGTGGTGGCAATCGGGTTAAAATTGTTGAACACAAAGAAATTAGGTAATAAAATACGGTTATATTCAATTTTGTTAATACACTTAGTTCATTTGGCAAACAAAGTTAAACTCGAAATACACTCATGGGCACGCGGCCAAATTACTAAGTCCAAGATTGCTTCTCCGTGCTAGATAATAAAAGGGCCGCGAAGTTTCCTCTACGTTTGCTTCTAAGTGAACAAAGGGAGGACCGCCATCCACTGAAAACGCGCGAAATGTCTCCTCTATCGGCCGCGCACGTATTCCTCAACAACTCTGCCTTTTCCTCTATATTTATCGCGTATATTAAGTACTCTGAATCCTCACCAAAAATCCTCTATAATATTCCGCCAAAACTCCAATAGAAACTTTCCGTCGGCTCTGCAGCTCGAACTCCTTCCAAAACTACTCCACAGAATGTCCACCGGGAAAACGGCAATTACTGCAAATCGAACTGTGCTATCGAGGCTCCAGGAACGGAATGGCCGAGGCCGACGCTCCGATCGAGGAAGGATGCCGCGATTTCCCACCCGACCTCCTTCTTCACGGAAACGCAAGCCCGGCCTCCAAAATTACATCATTGGTCCTCTTTCCTAGAAAAATCCCCTATTGGTTTTCGCGAATTACCACCGATCTATTCCTGTATCGGTGAGTTTCCTCCAGCGCCCTCTTTTCCAAATCCTAATTAATTCATTGCCAAAGAAAACAATTATCGCCCTCTATATCTTTAACTGATACCGTAATTCGCGCCCCCTTTACTGATAAAAATCAATCAATCAATATTGATCCCCATCCGGTGGCTCTCCCTATAGATAACGAAAACTAGACGCGCGAGATTCAAATTCCATGGATCCATCCTTATGCGTCACTGCATACTAACCCTAAAATACCAACTGAAATATTCCAATGAATCTCCGCCATATTCTTTTATGCTGAAAAGAAAACCTCTATCGCCATGTCGTACTGTACAGTTCCCCTGTACAGTACTCCGCATCTATAACGCATCGTCCGTCACAAATCTATCGCCCGATAGCAGGCGCCCTCTCACTCTCACACGATCACGGTCGATAATCGAGAGCGCTCTCTCTCTCCCCTCTATCATCGCCCGCGCCACATGCTCTCTCCTTCTCTCTCTCTCACGCCGCTATCACGCGCGCCACAAATTCTATCTCCCACTCTCTCCCGCTCTCGCTACAGCTCGCACGCGGCCGGTCAGAGGCAACTCCTGCGAGCGCCACCGAGCGCTGGCTCCGCTACAGGAGCTGTCACCTCGCCGAGAGTGAATCAGCTGGCCGTGTAATAATGTGCACGACGCAGCAATAATTATTGCTACGTCGCATATTGTGGCCATTTTCTGTTACTGGAAATGGTCCAACAATGTCGAGACTTACTTTCTCCATAGGTGAGTGTGGAGTATCAGTGATTTGCATGGGTTGTTTTGTTTTAACCCTTACCAATTTCTTCACTTGACACGTGACACACGTACGTATGAAATTTTGCACGTCCTCCTTGAGATTTTCCCAAAAATATCGCTGTTTAATTCGTCGATATGTTTTGGTGACTCCTCGATGTCCTCCTACAGCGGTGCAATGCATTTCTTTAATGATTTTGCTTTGATCTTGCTCTTCGATGTATTTAATTATACCCAGGCAGATTATGACCTTTATTTGCACATTCTCCAGAGCCTTACGCATTAGTTGTACTATTTCCTTCCATTCTACGTTTTCAACGTTATGGCTTTTTGCTATACTCACAGAACGTAATCCTTTTTTTATTATCAATGCTTTTAATACTTCAAAGGTATCAATCAAATTCTCTCGAATTTCTGTAGTGCTTGCGGATGTTGCGCTCCTTATAACTGCTGCGAAAAGTTGCCGATTATTTCTTGTAGTGCACTTGATTTCACCTGGCTCTAGGTTTGCAAATTTTTGTAAAAATTTTCTTGATGATAATTGCTCCGCTCCTGCGTCGCACGGATTACCTTGAGTATGGATAAAATATATGTAATTATCTTTTCGCATGTATAATTGTTCTTTGCACTCTATGAATTTCTCCTCTCTTCGCTCGTCCTGATCCACTCGATCCCTTCTTTCCTCTTCGTTGGAGAGGGTGTCTTCGAGTTCTAGCACAACCCCTGTTTCACTTGGTGTTTGTAGGCATTCATTTTCGTTGTCTTCGGTCGTAATGTCCTCCGTTAACGGCGGTAATGGATTTATTTCATCTGTATTCGTTTCCTTTTCTTTATTTATCTCCTCTCATGGAAGATTTGCTTTTTTCGGTCTTTTGTCCCTATAATTAGGAACTGGTATTTTTCCTGCCCTCGTACGGGTTTGCACTGCCAAGATTAGCTTCTCGTCGATCTCCTCCTCCTCGGGCTTGTCGTTGGTAACTGGATTTCGTGAGAGAGCATCTGCATTAGTATTGTTTTTACCGCTTTTGTATACGATGTCATAGTCATGTGCGTTCAATTTTATACGCCATCTGCTTACCTTTGTTGTTAAATCCGTTGATTTCTTAAACCACACTAACGGTTTACAATCTGTTACAATTGTAAAATGTCGACCTAATAAATATGGTCGAAATTGAGATACCGCGTAGAGAATAGCTAGCGCTTCTCTCGAATAAGAATCATATCGGCTCTCGGTATCGGATAACACTCGGGACACATAGGCTATAGGTCGATCTTTTCCTATGTCACCTTGACTCAAGATGGCGCCAATCGCGTGTAAACTGGCATCAGTTATAACAACAAAAGGTTTTGAAAAATCAGCAATCTGCAATATGGGCTCTCCGCAAAGTTTATTTTTCAAAATTTCAAAAGCTTTTTCGGTCTCATCTGACCATTGAAAAACGGATTCTTTTTTCAAAAGGTTACTGAGTGGCCTTGCAATGTTCGAAAAGCCTTCAATAAATCTCCGATAATAGCCTGCTCCGATAATCCCAAAAATTCGCGTATGTTTTTTTGCGTTTTGGGTTTCGGAAAATTTTTGACCGCTTCGACTTTTCTCGAATCACGGACTCCTTCCGATGTTAGCAAGTGACCCAGATAAATCACTTCAGTTTGTAAAAATTTGCACTTGTCTGGTTGCATTTTGAGATTCGCCTCTCGCAACCTTTTCAAAAACTTCTTAAATTTTTCATTGTGCTCTTCAATTGTTTTTCCATAGATCACCGCGTCATCCAGGAATAAAAATATTTCGCGGCCTTGCAATCCTTTAAATACTGGCTCAACGGCTCTCTGGAACGTGGCAGGACTGTTGCAAAGGCCCATTGGGAGTTTATTAAATTCAAAGAGGCCTTGCGGAGTGGTAAACGCTGTTTTGTACCGATCGGGTTCATGTAGGGGTATTTGAAAAAATCCCTGCGCCAGATCAAATACCGAAAAATATCGAGCTCCTTCCAATTGATCTATAATATCCAAAATATTCGGTAAAGGGTATTTATCTTTAACCGTTTTATCATTTAACTTTCGATAATCTACCACGAATCGATAGCGTTTGTTGCCTTGACTATCGGGTGTCTTTGCTACTAAAAATGCCGGGGAAGAAAAGGGCGAGTTCGAGGGGCGTATTATATCGCTTTCAAGTAGCTCCGTTACCTGCCGCTCGAGCTCCTCCTTCAATAGATGCGCCGGCCTGTACGGCTTCTCATATATAGGTATATCGTCCGTTGTCACAATGCGGTGATTCGGGACTTTGGCTGTCCCCAAGCGTTCTCCTTTCAAATGAAAACAGTCGGCGTACTCTTCGATTAATTTTGCCAATTCTCCCGTCCACTCGTAATACGTTTTGGCCGAACCGTATATTCTTTCGAAAAAATTTATTACTTCTGTAATTGACTTAAAAGTTTGGCCACGGCTACTCGTAAGTGCGTCTCCGTATAAACGCATACGTATGAATTTAACTAATTCCGCCTCGCGCGCTGGTGGAATCATTTCTTTCGCTTCTCTACAGCCATCAAGAAATGCATTTAACAGAATGTTTTGCCCGTTATATCGCGGAATAAAATCCAAAATATTTGAAATCGACATTCCTCTCATTTCGTCGGTCGCCATTTCGTTATCGGTAATTTCGATTTTTTCGGATTCGTTTTTGCAATCGTTCGTTGAAAAATAAAGCAAATTGCTATTTTCTAAAATAGGGTTTGGAGTTGGAATAACTTCGTTTTCGTGCTGATATAAGTCTTGTGTGTTTACTGGGTGTTTGAAAAAATCGGTTATTCGATCTACAAACCCTGTAATAAATTCTATTCCCCCGTACCCTGGGTTGTCTCTGAGAGTGTTATTTACCTCTTCTATATTTTCGGGTTTTGAAAAATATTCTTCGACTTTTTCCGCTCCCACGAATTTACTTAAATGCGCTTTTATATCTTCAAACTCTTTTTCTTCGCTTATTACCGACTCATCTGTTTGTGCGCTTTGTAGGTATGAAACTAATTTTCTGTGACTTTCGCTCTTACTGACTATCGGAGTGCTCGCATCAAATTTTCTATTATTGAGTTTTCTGTCAAAAATTTCTTTGCTTTTCAAAAAGCTCTCTGTTTTTAAGCGAAACTGCGTAGTAGTTCTAGTTTCCTTGTCGCTGTCACTGTCGTCTTCTGTCTCGTTTTTGTTTTCTCTGTATATATGAAATTGTTTTTTCGATTTCGGAAATTCGTCAATTTCTCTCGGTTCTTCAATTGTATATTTTTCACACGTTCCTGTAATTTCTTTCGCGAGTGCGTTTGCGTCTCCGATCAATTTTTGAACAATTATACTTTCGTCTTCGTCACTTTCGTCTATGTTTTTTCTCGTTTGTCTTAATTTGTCAAGTATTGTCGAATTTTCGCTTGAATTTTCGGAACCGCGCCAGTTGCTAAACGCGTTTGTGTCTGACATTATTGGGAACCATCGCTGATGATCTCGTATTTCCCTATTCCAAAGGCCAATGCACCAATTTAAAATTACATATATATGTTACGTCTGTACATGTATATACAATTTCTTAATTCGCAATGGTTCCAAGGGAAATAAATGAAGAGCTCTGATATTTAATATGTGTATATATATATAAATGTATTTACTCGTTTATTGGTTTGACATGAATTTATAATAATAATCCCCTTGCTTAACGATCGAGAAGCGATCGCATCACCAGGTGAGGGGTCGGAAAATATGAGACCAGTATAGAAATGAAAGACTCAGATACTTTAAGAGAAAAAGTACCTTGCTATTCTCGGTGTGTTGTCTGTGTAAGTGTATATCTATATAAATATATATATATGTAGAAGTCGATGCTGGATGCTGCCACACCGTGATCTCCCGCTGTGAGGGTCTTCCTCTGTAGAGAGAGAGTATACGGCACCGCCGCGTCTGGGCCTTTTTACAGGTATTCGGTCGGCCCGTTCTATGCTTCCTTTCTATCTCTCTCTCTCTCTCTCTCTCTCTCTCTCTTCTTTCTCGAGCGGAATGTCTTCTCTGTTTACTTAATTACGGAAGACTCGCGCACTACTGTTTTCGTATTTCTGCGCGTGTTCAAAAAAATACAATTGTACAGGTTCGCGCACTTGTCGACTATTCGTGTTTGCGTATGTAGGAATCACGCACTTGCGAGCAATCGATCGTACTGATCAGTTTTCGGTCTGTAAACTTAGTGTCCGCGCCGCGGTTCGTCTTCTCTATTTATGCAGGTAGGTGATTTTTGGCGTTGGGCCCTCTCACTTTCCGCTGCCACGCCTAATTACGTGACCGTCGAAGGTTTTCTCGGCGCTTCTCTATTGATGATGACACTTGTGTACGCTTTTCCTCAATCTTCCACTCTCGATTTCCTCAAGGCGCCGGCCTTCCGTAGATGCGTATTTTCCATTCGTGTTGCGCACTTAATTAAGGGCCATTCCTAATCTTGAGATTTCTCCGAATCTTTCGGTTAGTGCGCAATAGCTGTGATTTTCCTTGTACTTTGCTGTTGCGTACGTGTTTAGTATTTTCTTTCGTAATGAAATTTGTTTATTTCATTACATGATTGAGGGAGAGTGATTTATTTAAAATTAGTAAAATATTGTTTAAATTATTGAATTAAGTAAATAAATTAGATATTCATGAATAAATTAATGAGGGAGAGTAACTTATTCAAAATTAGTAAAATATTGATTGTTTAAATTATTATGTTACTGATTAGTGTCGAGTTCGTCCTTCGGACGGGGTAATGAGACCAGGCGTAGTTCGGATATCTTTATTCAGTTTTCAGGTAGCTCCGAGCCACTCGAGAGCCGACGGTATTCTGCCCGCTCGCTCTGCGACACGGCTAGTCGTAGGCGAGCGGTACCAGGCCCGAAAGTGCATGCTCTGCATCTTTCGCGCCTGGTAACAGCCAGCGGTGGTATCTCCTGCCGACGATGCTTTCGCGTATCGTCGGCGGAGACACCTGAGCTTCCACGGCTTAAGTCCATGACTCGTCCGGACCGTGTAGGCTGACGTCCTCGTCGCCTTAAAAAAACAATCCGATCACGCTCCAGCTGATCGTGCAATGGTATCGTATACATGGTTTGCGTGCTATTGTGTGTACGTTTGTTTGGGCTCAGGCTAAATACAATTTTTGATGTTCTTTTTTTTGTTTGTTGTCACAATAATTTCAATAGCGATAACGGTGATTTGTTATAGCATTAAAACACCGTTACATAATAGTTATAGTAGTAATGATGATGTTAATTATAGTAATATTACAATACAGTATAATATATGTTATAAAACAACTATAATATTAATAATAACAATAATGATAATAATTATAATGTAATATATGTTAATAGTATATTATTGGTTAGTGTTAAGTAATTTATTGTGATTGCTGCGTTTGCTTGTATCCACGTGCGCAGGAGCAGGCTGGGAAAGCCCTTTCCATTTTCCCGGCGTGGCAGTGCGCGGAATTATTCGTCGCGCGTTTTAGCAGTGTGCAGTGGAGTGTCACTACGCTGATACTTCTACTTCACGCGCGATAAGCTGCATTCTGTGCGTTTCGAAGGGCCCGAGAGCGCGGCCGTGCGTTCCGACGATGGTTTCGCAAGATCAACCTGCGAGGGGTCCACGAGATTCGCGAAGAACAGCCCTCGCCCTGCAACGCGCGGTGAGGTGCGGAGATACGTATGCAAGTATGCAAGTATATTACGGGTATTGCTGGATGGGTTGAATTTTTTCTTCCCGGTAGTGCGGCCTGGGTCTGTCGATTTTAGGTTTTGACGGGTCATAACCGGTGGCAACGCGTGTTGGCGTGCCGTACCTCATGAGCGGGATTTAAGATTAAATACCCTTCTATCCGTTCCTGAAGGGAGTTGTACCCTTTTTTGCTTTTTTGACCCCTATTACGCCGGGTCAAATCTTTCCTTCCCAGCGACGCGGCCTGGGCCTGCCGATTTTAAGCTTTGACGCGTCATAGCTCGGTAGCAACGCGTGTTGGCATGCCGTACCTCATGAGCGGGATTGAAGATTACCTGCCCTTCTACCCGATCCTGAAGGGAGCCGGGCCCTTTTTTGGTTTTTGGCCCTTTTTACGTTCCGTTTTTACGTTTACGTTACGACTTTGAAGTTCGCTCCGCTACGCCTCGTCGCTGGCGCCGCCCGCTGCATCTCGAGTTATGATTCGCCTGCCTCGGCTCTTCCCTTGTTTCGGTCGCGCCAGACCCTTAGCGACCTTTTTGCGCAGCAACGAGGCTTTAGGTGTACTCTGATCGATGCGGTTTATACCCGCACGACCTTTTTGCGTAGCAACGACGCTTAAGGTGTACCTTGATCGATGCGGTTTGTACCAGCACGATCTTTTTGCGCAGCAACGACGCTTTAGGTGTACCTTGATTGATGCGTTTATACCCGCACGACCTTTTTGCGTATCAACGACGCTTTAGGAGTACCTCAATCGATGCGATTCATACCCGCACGACCGTTTTGCGCAGCAACGACGCTTTAGGTGTACCCCAGTCGATGCGGTTAATATCCGCACGATCTACCTTTCCTAATTTGTTATGTAGCTATTATAATTTTGTTGCGTAATTGTGTTACGTAGCAGTGTTTGTTGCGGTGCGTCCGGTGCCGCGTAAAAAACAGTAAAAAAATGTATTGGCTATATTTTGTTTATCCCGGCTGGTGTGTGTACCACGTCCGGAGCCGTTTAAAAAAACAGAAAAAGAATGACCTATCCCTGCTCCGAATCGTGAAGTTCTTCTACCGCTCTAGCGAACTCGTCAGGACGTTTGAGTTTGTTCATGTTGACTGTCTTTGTCGTTGCGTCGTTTTGTATCGTGACGTTATTCATTTTTGTATTTATGCTAATTATTTCGAAGGGGCCATCGTATTCTGTCGCGAACTTGCCTTTCTTCGGTTCCTTTAGTAAGAATACCGTTTCTCCTTCGCGGAAATGTTTCCGGTTTATTTTTCTGTCATAGTAGAATTTTGTTCTGTATTTCGATTGCACAAGGTTTATCGTGGCAGTTGTTTGTAGCCGAGTTAGATTCCCTGTCCTGTCATCGATATACGTCGTCACTGGCGCGTGCGAAGCTGCTCGGCATTCGCGGTTTGGTCCCGAAAATGAGCTCGTGAGGCGTGTACCGCGTGCTCTCGTGTTCCGTGCAGTTATACGCGTGTTGACAGATCGTGGTCCAAACGTCCCATGTGTCAATTTTCTTTACATACTTGCGTAGGTACTCCGTAAGCGTATGGTGCATTCTTTCGATTGACCCCTTCGCTTGAGGATGGTACGCGGTTGTATAAAATGTCTTGATTCCGAATATTTTCGCGAGGCTTTCGATCAATCGATTCTGGAAATGTGTTCCCTGGTCGGTTACTATCGCTGCCCGCGGCCCGAACATGCAAATGACTTTTTCGGTTAACCTGCGTGCGACTTCCTTGGCGTTGGCGTGTTCTGTCGGTATCAGTACTGTGTACTTAGTTAACATGTCTTGTACTGTCAGTATGTATCTGTTCACGTTTCGCGATTTCTCGAGAGGCCCGTAGAAGTCGAGAGCTATTTGATCGAATGGCATCGCAGGCGTGTTGCTGATTAATAAGGACATACGCGTTTTTATGCGGACGAGCTTGTTGCTCTGGCACGTGGTGCATCTAGCTACGAACTGCTTTATATCCGGACGCATATTTCGCCAATAAAAATCCGCGGCTATTTGGCTGTTTGTTTTGGAGACGCCCCTGTGCCCTCCTGCTGCCGATTCGTGGTATTCCTGAATGATTCGAAATCGGTCACTTACGTGTGATACGGACAGGTTATTTTTGTACAGCACAGCTGTTAAGTTGCAGTTGCTGAATTCATTATCAAATAATTCTGTGAATGTTACCCACTCTCCGGCAGATAGCATTGCAAAGTCGCGTATTATCGAACACTCGTGATGCTCTCCTCGGTTATCGCTCTTCTAAGATTTCGCAGGCATAAACTTATGTCCGCGCGCAGTACTCTGTCGTTTACGTGACCTTTAATATATACGTCTATCAATTTGACGTCACCGCGCCGAGTCATGCTGATTGCGCCTATATTAAAGTTCTTCCCTTCAAGTTCGCTCGGGCGAATATACGCTCTTTCGACTAGAGCTTCCTGGGTTTCGATACCTAGGTATTCATCGGTCGAGATTACATACACTAAGTTTTCGACGTATCGGAACGGGTGCTCATTTATTGTTCGTTCGTATGAGTGTAGCCCATGGAGGTTTTTCTCGTGGCTGTCTCGCTCTCACGACGATACAGCGCTTGACGACGTCGCTGCTGCGTGCGATGGCCTCGATTGTTTTCGCGCTATTCTGCTCACCGTCTGCGGTTATTATTAACCTGACTTCCTGATTCGACCAAGTGTTTTTTGATGCTGAAGTCGTGTCAGTGTGCATTGGTTCCTCCTCTGGCTGCTCGCCAAGGGTGGAGGTGTGCGCTACTTCATCATGGCCCCTGTTCTCGCCTTCTATCGTAGACGTGTGCGACCTTTCCGCTATCACCTCGCAGCTTGGTGCTTTGTGCGATTGCGTTTCGCGTTGATCCGTCGCGTGTGCCTCTGCGGTTTCAATGCGCTTTTTCTTTTGCTTTCCGAATACCGGTGACTTGATTCGCGACTCGCTTTCATCATTTGACGGGGACCGGTCGCGCGGAAGAGGATCTTTTTGCGTAGTTGGGACCGATGCTAACCCCCGCAGATATGGGGTGAAGTGCAGGCCCACTAAGTGTAAGTGGATTAATTCGCTTGCCTCCTCCGATAGGAGATGGCAGAAGACTTGCTTCCCGTTGGGTAGCTCGCAATGAATGCATACGTTTATCTTGTATTCTTGCGCGAATATGAACGCGCGATCAACCGTGCCATACTCCGTTTCTGATTTCAAGATCTCAGCTGTTTCGGCCGGTTTGCCGCACCTTGCTAACGCGGCCGATGCAAGTAGCTTTTTTCGCAAGTTCAGCGCGGAGATTTGTACGTTTAGCGCTTTTATTGAGGAGTAAAATAGGCAGTTGCCCGGTGGCGAGCTCGGAATGTCATCGGATCGGGTTAGCGTAGCTCTCGGTTTCGCGCAGCGCTTTTTCCGTAAATATGTATGCATCAGCACGTTACCCGAGCTTGCTGACGAATTCTCGTCCGAGGCGATCATGCGGCGTTCGTAGTTTTTTGGCACGCGCGCGAAGTCGTCCCATGCTCGAATTTCGTCCGGTTCTGGTACGTGTATTAGCGATGATTGTACTACTTCATCGTTTCTTGCGCTCACCTGGCTTGATGAGGCCGGTGTCGAATTATGCGGACTCTCCACCGTTGCCTCCGGTTGCGTTGAGCTTTGCACATTTCGCGTCGACGTGGGCTCGCGCGTATCGCGGGGCTGTGTCGGTTTACCGCGTTCTGCGCTAGACTCGCGTGTCTTTGCTGACGCTGCGGACTTCGTCTCCCAGACTTCGACCCCCATGCCTTCTCTTCCGTCAAATTGCTTTTTCCGAATGCTCACAATTAATTTTTTATTGAATAGTTGTGCGGATTCGAGTAAAGCATTCACCATGCTTGCCCTGGATGTATCAGGGTCCTTTTGCGCGATGCGTGGCTCTATGCTTGACCCGGTCCCCTAGGGTTTCGGTGTTGCTTCGCTCGGTACCTCTACGGTCAAGTGGCCGGGAAGGGCGAGGGTCTGCGCCTGCTGAGACCTCGTCCTTCCTGAAGCCTGACATTTCGCGAAATTTTCTTTTCCGCTCTCGGACTCCGATGGTTCGAACAGCTGCCGAGATATGATACTCTTGTTAGACTTTGATGCGACAGATTTTCTGCTTAACGGCGCGATGTAGTGCAAGTACAGTCGATACTCGGTGGGTATCAACGACGTACACGAGCTGTTGGATATTGCTGACTTCACCGACGCCATTTCTACATCGGCCTCCGACTCCGAGCTGGCTTTCTCTCGGGCCTTGCTCAGGATTTGCTCTGCTCACAGGGCAAATCCTGTAGCACCGTCAGGATGCGCTTGTTTTCGTTGCGACCCAGCACATATCTTCCCTTACTCGTGTTCTTAAGGTTCACGTTGGTTAGAATGCAACCGTACTCTATCTCGTCGCAGTAGTCCGGCGCATAGTGCCTCTTTTTGTTAGATAATTCTGTCAGTCACGTTATCGGTATCTTCGCGTCGGCAAAGTATATACTGGTCAAAGTTTGGCACAGCTAAAATCCGCGCATCTCGTTTCTTACGGCTAAAAAATCTCCGTTTTCGTACACGAGCGCCGGTTTTTCGCACCTTTTCTTAGCTCGCTCACCATCCGACTCCGAGTCAGATACCACGCGCTTAGTTTTTTCTTCGCCCTTATTCCTCGCCGCGCGTGCCATAAATTCTTCCGGGCGGCGCGTTTGCTTCCTCGTCCGGCGCTTCCTTGATTTGTCGGCTAGCGCGTACAGCTCGAGCCGAGGGAGTTCAGGGTTGGGTTGGGTTTGCCTCTCCCGGTTCGATTATTGGGTTACGTGTTATCGCGTTCGCGCGCACGGTTTTTCCGCGAGTCTGTACACGATATCAAAATCGTATCCGATCAGTGCAGCCTTCAAGCGATTGAACCGTAGGTCCGGGTTTTTTGTTGTGTGGAAATGCTTAAGGGCTTCGTGATCGGTTACGATTGTGAATTTTCGTCCGTATATATAATACCGGAATTGTTCTTTCGCAAACACGATCGCTAGCAACTCCTTGTCGTACGTTGGGTACTTGAGGTCGCTACCCTTCAGGACGCTAGATGCAAACGCGCAGGGAAGGTCTTGCCCTAGCGTGCCCTGACTAAGGATTGCGCCGAGGGCGTAATCGCTGGCATCCGTAGCATTTATGAAGGGCTCATCGAGTTTTGGGGCCTGCGAGATCGGCTCTTTGTATAATTGCTGTTTTAGGGCGTCGAACGCGCTTTGCTCAACCTCCCCCTAAGCGAATTTGACTTTAGGGCTCGCGAGCTTAAACAAAGAATATGAGTACTTCGCGAAGTCTTTGACGAAGCACCGATAATAACTAAATAAACCCAGGGCCTGCTTGACCTTTGAGCTATTAATTGGGATTGGGTATTCGACCATTGCTTTTACTTTGGCCGGATCGGTTTTTATGAATCTTCCCCCGACGATATGCCCTAGCCCCTGCGCTTCTTTCTTTAAAAATTGGCATTTTTTGCAGTGTTTGACTGAACACCATGAGGTCGTCGAGATAAATCTCGATTTCCTCACCCTGCAATCCGGCCATTGCTAGCGACATGGCCCTGGTAAATGTTATTGTGGCCTCTTTTAAGCCCATATCCATGCGATTGAATTGCAGTAACTGATTTCCATGCTTGCCCTCCGGCGCGTAAAATGCTGTTAGATGAGCCGACTCGGGGTCCATTTCTATTTGATGGTATTCTTGTTTAAGGTCCATCACCGTTATATAATTAGCAGATGCGAGGTGCTCAAGTATACCGCTCGTAAACGGAAGCGGTTGGCAGCTGCCCTCCGTCAATGCCCTAAAATCGGTTACCAACCGGAATTTACGATTGCCCTGGGCGTCAGGTCTTTTTCGGGACTATCCATAGCGATGATGAATGGTTAGAGTTCGACGGCACGACAATGCCCTGATCGCGTAGCTTTTTGAGCTGGCGGATCATATGCTCTTTTAAAGCAGGTGGAAATCTGAACCGGTGGTATCTAATCCCCTTGTTAGATTTTAATATTATTTTGTGCTGAAGTAAGTGAGTTGCCGGTAATGGTTCGCCTTCTAAACCGAACACGCCAGCGTACTCGTCTATTATTTCGCGAATGAGATTTACCTCCTCCGCGTTGCAAGCGCTTAAATCCGCGAGACTCAGAAATGTTTCTACGCACTCGCGTCTCTCTGCGCTATTCGCTTGTAAGCGTTCATTGAGAGCTATTACTTCTCGATGTTTTTCGGCATATTCGTTCACATCATGTATGCGGCGCAAGCATGCCGACAATTTTGTTGAATTTTCAGCCGAATCGTCCCCGTCGTTTCGGCTGCTCGTATTTTCGGTAGTTTCACACTCGCGCAGTTCAACGAAAGGAGTCGTTATCCTGATTTCCTCGTCGCTAGTGCTTATACACTCCTCGTAGATACGGTTATTTTTGGATTTTTCCGCGACAAAATTTCCGAAGAGTAGGCTCGGGTGCAGGTCCTGCAGCGGGACCCAGCCTGTTTTTACGCCATTGTCACGTACGCGGGCGCTTATTACCATTTTTCTTTGGGTGGAACTAAGATCCTTTCGTCTTTTAATAACGCGAATTCTCTGTTATTGAGAATTAGGCGTGTATTTGCCGCATCTAAGCAGCCGCCATAACTCTCTATTATATCCCACCCAATAATTCCCGAGTTTTCTACCGGAAAATCGTCCGTGATGACTTGCATTTTGCAATCTAGCTTTTCGATTTGTATAGTAGCTTCTCCGAGAGAGTGTGTAATGCCTGCCGTGACGTCAGAAATTCTTATTAGTTTATTTTGATCAAACGCGAAATTTTGCACTAATTGCCCGACTTTGATTATCGAGACATCTGCCCCCGAATCCACGTAGAACATTTTTGTCGTTTGCCTTGCGGCTGCTATTGTTATTATTGTTGTTAGCATTGTCAGTGTTGCCGCCCGAATTTCCGCTGTTGTTATTTCTGTTATTATTCTTGTTATTTTTACCTCTGTATTTGTTCTTATTGTTGTAATTGTTGTTATTGTTACCAGTATTCCTGTTACTGTTATTACCGTTTTCTCGCTTTTGCCTACTAATTTCTTTGAACGGGTTTACTATTCTTTTTCGCATTACGTGCGACTAAGGGCTCGGCACCCTTCAGTTGCATGCCCGCTAATCTCGCAATATTCGCAATACGCGAGTTGACCGTCCGTGGCTTGACTATTACTGGCCGGAACATTCCTAATTTTCGGGGCTTGCTCCTTCTTTTGCTGATTCGGCGGTGCATCGGTTGTTGCTACCGCTCTCATCACCAGGACTTGGCCCGTCGCGGGGGTCCCGGACGCTCCGGACGTCTTCGCTGTGCGGCGTGCGCTTTGCATGCCCTCAAACTCGAGGGCCGTTTTTATTGCTTCGTTAAGGGACTGCAGATTGATGCCGCGCACCTGGTGGTCAAGCGGAGGGGCTAGGCCGAACATAAAATGCTGGAGTGGGTTTTGGTTTGGTTAGGTGCTGGGAAAACGTCTAGTTAAAGAGGGTCGCCGCTTATGCACTCCAGGTGGTTCGCTTCGTACTTTTTCAACAGAATTTGCGCACCAGCGGTCGGGAAGGCGTCTAGTTAAACAGGGTCGCCGATTACGCACTCGAGGTGGTGCGCTCCGTAGTTTTTCGACAGAACTTGCGCACCAGCTGTCGGGAAGGCGTCTAATTAAATAAAGTCGCCGATTACGCACTCCAGCTGGTGCGCTCGGTACTTTTTCATCAGAACTTGCGTTGGTTCCAATCTGGATCCTGATTTTTTTGCGACGCAACTAAATCGGGACACTGCCTTTCAAGATGTGACTTTTTCCCCAATCAGTTTGCACAGCTGCTAAACCAGAATCTGAATTTCTTTGTGCTAGCAGAACGTCGAGACTCATTCATCGATTTCAACTGACTTTTAATGCCTGCGCAAAAATATCGGGATTGTGCTTTTCTATCATTTACAATGAAATCGAGTAAGCAATCCAATTTTTCATGACAGAAAGAGATGGGCGCTTTTCTCGCACGTGTCAAACCAATGGATTTTCTGGCACTTGCAAGAAAATAGGAAGCCCGATTTTCTTGCGACGTGAAATATATTAAGATGTGAAAATTACGTTGAACGAAAGCCGCAACCCAGATTTTATTGTACGTCTTTTGTACGATTTTACTGTGTCGTTGGGGCACCAATTGTCCGGTCCTGAATTTCTGTAAACGCAAAGATAGTATGTGTTAATCACAAGAAAATCGGGATCTTGGTGTAATGGTTGAGCATAGAAAAGCACAATCCCGATATTTTTGCGCAGCTAGTAAATTACCGGTTTCACTGTGGGCGGTAAAAAGATTCACATCGTCATATATTTCACGTCGCAAGAAAATAGGGATTCCTATTTTCTTGCAAGTGACAGAAAATCCATTGGTTTGACCTGTGCGAGAAAAGCGCCCATCTCCTTCTGTCATGAAAAATTGGATTGCTTACTCGATTTCATTGTCAATGATAGAAAAGCACAATGCCGATATTTTTGCGCAGCTAGTAAAAGTCAGTAAAAATCGATGAATGAGTCTCGACGTTCTGCTAGCACAATGAAATTCAGATTCTGTACTGCAAGAAATTCGGTATCCTGGTTTAGCCGCTGTGCAAAATAATTGAAAAAAAGACACATCTTGAAAGGCCGTGTTCCGATTTAGTTGTGTCGCAAAAAAATCGGGATCCAGATTGGAACCAAAGTTTCCCGAATTCTATGCTCAACCATTACACCAAGATCCCAATTTTCTTGTGATTAACTCATACTATCTTTGAGTTTGCAGAAATTCAGGACCAGACAATCGGCGCTCTAACGACACATTGAAATCGGTATCGTCCTATACCAGACGTACAATAAAATCTAGATTGTGGCTTTCGTTCAACGTAATATTTACATCTTAATATATTTCACGTCGCAAGAAAATCGGGATTCCTATTTTCTTGAAAGTGCTAGAAAAGAAGTATTCCATTGGTTTGACATGTGCGAGAAAAGCACCCATCTCTTTCTGTCATGAAAAATTGGATTGCTTACTCGTTGTCATTGTAAATGATAGAAAAGCACAATTCCGATATTTTTGCGCAGCTAGTAAGTCACCGGTTTCACTGAGTCACTACAAAACGGTTAACGAGTCTTGAAGTTCTACAATCATTAACAAATTGAAATTCTGTTTCGCATGAAAATCGGGGTCTTGGTTTAGCGGCATTAGAAATTCATTGGGAAGATAAACTAACCAAGGAAGGCAGCATCCTGATTGAGTTGCGTCTCAAAAAATTGATTGCAAAAATAAGACACATCAAGGTACGCAGTATCCCTATTTATTTGAGTCGCGAAAAATTCGGGATACGAATCGGAATCAAAGTTACTGGTTCCTTTGCTCAGCCATTAAATCAAGATCCCGATTTTCTTGTCGTTTGAACTTCGAATATCTTTGCATGTGTAGAACTTTTGGACCTGATTCTTAATTCTGTAACAACACAATGGTACCTGTATCATGAGGTGCCTCATGATACAGGTGCCAGCGGTTCAAGATAATTGAAAGTTAGTTTGTCGTTCAATGTAATAAAATGGAGATAGCAATCGAACTTTTTCGTGGCACTAAGAAATGGATGCTTTTCTTTCACACGCCAAGCCAATTGCAAGAAAGTGGAGATCCCGATTTTCTTGCTATGCGATTATAAAACAATATTGTAGTTTTCTGATCGCTAACGATTTAGACAATTGCTTTTAATATAGTAGCAAGTAAATCGGCTTCCCAATTTTCATGCGCTGTACGAAATGGAACGATACTACGTTTTTTATGTCATAACCTTTAGAATTCTGCTTTTTATGATTCACAATTAAGTTAGGCGATGCAGAATAGACGAGATCATGAATTGCTTTGCATGTAAGGAAATTATATCGACGTACCATTTGATGTTATTGATGTTGTACACGTAGTTAATTTCATTTTTTAGACCGCATGCAAGTCGGAATCCCGGTTTCCTTACTGCTCTACTAAAATCGGATGTTAAAATGATTCGGCGGTAAGAACATTTTTGTATTAATTTTGTTGCATTTTATCTCGCCTCTTCTACCAGACTATTCGCGAGGACAAAGTTAGTCTGTTCAAAATTCTTGTATTTAATTATTGAATTTTCACAAGACAAAGTTTGTTGTATAGTCTCACATTTCCTCTAACAATTCATCTCGAATTTTCTGCCAGACCAATCACACAAGCATAAGTAGTCTACTGGAAAGCCTTGCATTTTATTTCGTATTTTTACGTGGTACGCAAGTTGTGTCAAAAAAACTACGGAGCGCACCACCTGGAGGGCGTAATCGGCAACCCTATTTAACTAGACACCTTGCCGACAACTGGTGCGCAAGTTCTGTTGAAAAACTACGGAGCGCACCATCTGGAGTGCGTAATCGGCGACCCTGTTTAACTAGACGCCTTCCCGACAGCTTGTGCGCAAGTTCTGTTGAAAAACTAGGGAGCGCACTACCTGGAGTGCGTAATCGGCGACTTTATTTAATTAGACGCGTTCCCGGTACCTGGTGCACAAGTTCTGTTGAAAAAATACGGAGCGCACCTCCTGGATTGTGTAATCGGCGATCCTGTTGAACTAGACGCCTTTTCGACAGCTGGTGCGCAAGTTCTGTTGAAAAACTACGGAGCGCACCACCTCGAGTGCGTAATCGGCGACCCTATTTAACTAGATGCCTTTCCGACAACTGGTGCGCAAGTTCTGTTGAAGAACTACGGAGCGCACCACCTGGAGTGCGTAATCGGCGACCCTGTTTAACTAGACGCCTTCCAGACAGCTTGTGCGCAAGTTCTGTTGAAAAACAACGGAGCGCACCACCTGGAGTGCGTAATCGGCGACCCTGTTTAACTAGATGCCTTTCCGACAGCTTGTGCGCAATTTCTGTTGAAAAAATACGGAGAGCACCACCTAAACTCCATAAGCGGGCTCTCTTCGTACTTAGACGCCCCATTGACACGTAGTGCTTGAGTTTAATATAGGACGCGTTTCATCTAGCCTACGCTAGTAGTATATGGTGCCACTTTCTGTCAACCTCCCACCTCCTCCCCTCGGATCCCCAAAAGAGGGGGAAACCGTGAGGAGGGGGTGTATTCGACAGAAAGTGACACCATTCATAGACATATTACCCCCCCCCCCTCACCACACACACACACACACACACACACACACACACACACTATATACCCCCACCCTTTCTTTCTCTCTCTCTCTCTCTCTCTTTCCTTATTTTTCTTCCTCTCTCCCTCTCCTTCTCTTTCGCTCTCTCCTTCACCCTCTCCTTCTCTTTCCCTCTCTCTCTCTCTCTCACCGTTTTAATAGCTGCATCGCTCTCTGTATGTCTCGACCTTGTACCTCTCTCACCGTTTTTCATAGCTGCGTCGCTCGTTGTATGTCACGACAGCGTACCTCTCTCTCGCGCCTACCGCGCACAGCTGATGCGCTCATCGCCCGTGGTTGACGCGGCCTCTCTCTCTCTCCTTCTCTCTATCTCTCTCTCTGCCTCCTTCTCCTATCTGCTTTTTTCTGCACATCGAAAGTCGCGAACGCTGTAATCAAGGGACGTTGCATGTGGATGATGGTGCGCTTGCACTTTTTTGCTACGACAGCTGATGAAGAGTGTAACATTTCACTACATATGTATTGAAATGTTATACAAAAGCGTCTAATATAGTAGAGTTCAAACGTATGAAATCTGACGAAGTCAGAACTTTCCAGTTTTATAAGGCTGAACGCTGTAATCAAGGCACGTTGCATGTGGATGATGTTGCGCTTGCACTTTTTTGCTACGACAGCTGATGAAGAGTGTAACATTTCACTACATATGTATTGAAATGTTATAGAAAGGCGTCTAATATAGTAGAGTTCAAACGTATGAAATCTGACGAAGTCAGAACTTTCCAGTTTTATAAGGCTTTTGTCGTTGATCAACTAAAAAAAAATGAATATAGCAACGTAAACGTTTATGTCATTTAAGATTGGATGCAGACCACTTTCTGTCCTGAGAGTAGGAGATTTTAGGGTAGAGGAAGAGTGAGGTGTGGGTGGGGGATGGCGCACCAGAATGTGGTATATAGTCTGACCTAAGGATTCTTTTTTTAATAAATAATAAATACAATCAATTTTTCAATAGTTTATTTTACCATATTAATAAAGGATTACATATGTGTGTTAATTTAACATAATTTTATATGCTATATTTATAAAGTTATACATGTGTCCCGATACAATTTTCTTGTAGTATATGTTTAAAATCGTCTATTTCAATATTTTTTAAATAAACGCATACCTGACAGCATTTGTTAACAATAACATCCGTCGTGAGCAATTCTTTTTCATCGTTGGATTAAATAGAATTTGTATCATGTGAGCCGAGCAATAAGAAATAGCAGTGTTTGCATGAGTAAAGAATGTACTCCTTGTTATATTACAACAGTGACATTTTAGAACTACAGCTCTGCAAACATCTGACTGAGTATCTACCATTTCCAATGAAATCGCTGTCAGCAAATTTTTTACAACGTACGAATTTTCTAACAATATCGTCATTCTTGGTTAGATTATCAGAAAAATTATTTATAAACTTCTTGAAACCGAAACCCCTACACATATAATGTAAAAACATAATACAATATTGTCCACAAACATCAGATGACGAATCTTGTAGACGTGTCACATTCCAACGAAAATGTTTACAATTCTTTCTTAAGCGGTTAATATGTTCAGCAATAAATGGCGGATTTCCAAAGCTATCAAAATATAAAGCTTCACCCGACTTATTTACGTATATAGCAACCCAATGCATGCCAGGTTTCGTATGATCATCGGTATTCACGACGATTGCTGTTGGGTTGGACCATACTCGAGGTATCTGATCAGCCGGAAATACACCAACAGTATGTGCACGCATGCGTGACAAAATTTTCAATATCTGAAGACTATCCATTGTAAAAATACAGACCTGAGGCCTGGGTAATAGTCAACATCTATTTTTTATAACTCTTACTACAACTAATGTATGAGTGTTATGGTTAGGCTATTTATATATATATATACTCCTAAAACGACATCTTTGTTCAAAATCACTAACCACTAAAATCAATGATCGTTTGACGCGATGCGTCTATTTCTAAAATATCATATTCGGCATAAATTATACAATTAACCGTACTTGTTAAAGGATCATCAAAGCGTACATCTAGACGAACGCTGCCGTGTTTAACCAAATTCCAATGTGTGTTATCATTTGCAGACAAATCAGGGGTGAGGTCAAAAGCAAACAGGCAATAACCGTTCGGATATGACTGCCGTGTGATTTTATTACCTTCGTTGAGAAAATGTATACTTGTGCCAGAAAATAAAGTATGGTAGGCATCAACGTATAAGTTGTTCGTTTTAAAATCTGGTTGTAGTGGTTTCGAAGGTATTTGAACACCATCAATGTATAAGCATAAAAAGTTTATATTAAAATGTTCAAAATTAAAGGGATTGAGCGATCTATCGCCGTTAAAAGCATTGTTTTTTACAAAACCAATTATAATCCGTTTTGGTAACTGGCCTAAAATAATATTGTCCAAAGTTTCACCGTGAATACCACTATGCATGGTTATAGCTTTAACTTCCACTCTTGTAAGAGGATATTTAGCTGTTGTCTTTGAAAGGGCTTGTGCATGTGCTAACAATACACTAGGATTTACTTTAACACGACGAACTAATAAATTTGCCTCCTCTATTTGTACAGAGAAATAACCGGAAGGGTCCATCAAACAAAACTGATCTCTTGATTTTACAAGACGAACTCTAACCTCCACACCATTTAATAACAATCTCTCTTGATTAAATACATCTGAATGTAAATGGCCTTTCAAATCAACAATTTTTGTTGCCGACAAAAAATTACGGCGTTCAACAAAACCTTCGTTAGTGGTATCAACACTGTCCATAGCCCCAGCAGTGTCATCACTCCACAAAACACTCGTCAAATGCGATGATTTAGCTGCAGGTCCATAGTTTAGAAGTGTTTCAATGTATGCTCTGTAGGCGTAAGCATTACTTGATGAAGATACTGATTTTTGATTGAAAAATACATCTACTTGATTGAATAAAGAATGCATAAAATTATTCACAGGTCCTGTTTTGGTCACTAGTGCTTTATGAGCGGCAAGAGCCGTACCATCCACATCAGTTTCATTTATACTACAACTTAATCGAACTCTGAGACTTAACATTGTGTGTGCTAGATCGATATATTCATCACTATTACCAGGTAATACAAACTCTATTGGCGCATCATTTGTTAATGATGATATCGGTTTATATGTCATCCAATGTGAACCTTCTATGGTGGTTTGTGTAGGAGGAATTTCAAATAGAAGTAGCTCCGATTTCAAACATTCACATGAATGACTATGTAGGAATGCCATCTTAACTATCAAAAATATCTCTAGAAGTTCTTTTCTTTTTTCTCTTACTTTTCTTCTTCTTCTTTCTTCTCAAACCATTCGATTTAACCCTTCCGATTTTAACACGATTCTTCTTCTTCTTTATACCTCCACTTTTCTTTGTTCTTTTTCGGAGCTTTGTTTCACGTTTTACAATGTTACCAGGCCCTCCAAGCAACTGTAACTGAACCGGTTGGTGACGATAAGCTCTTTTATATCCCGACCCCTCCATCAGCTTTTCCAGTTTTTCTTCAGCCTTTCTTTTTAGAATTTCACCAGATTCTCTAATACGGTTTTGAAACGACTCTTTTATAGGTGTGTTTTTCAAACTCACGTCTGACACAATGTTCATCCCTGAACGCAGTGTCTCCTTTCCAACAACCCTAGCGCCACGTGTTAAGAGTGGGAGTACTCGTCGAAATATACCAGCCAAAAACGAACCGATACCTCCGTGACCTCTCTGATACAGAGAACCTGTGTAAACACGTCCGACTCCTCCTCCAGCAATATATCCTGTACTAACTTGTACATTAAAATATTCCTCGTATCTATTCATTTTTTTTGTTCTTTGTTTAATCACTGATTCTTTTAAAATGTAGTGTTACGGTCAAAGTCCCATAATCAAATGGAATTGGTTGGCCATACTGATCTCTTATATCAATTTCAATAGTCTGAAATGAGTTGAATAACAACGAATGGTACATTGGAGGGGAGAATGTTTTGATTATTGTAAAACCATATACATAATTATCTGTACTTAACGACACAGCACTTAACATTCGAGATTGAATATCTCCTATGACGTAAGGTTCACAAATATCTGTATAAATCATTAGCATAGATGGTAGGCCATTTGAGAGGTGAGCTGGTCTTTTAGATTCAATCGCAGTATTTTTATCGAATATAAGATTCAATGTTTCAAATCCTAAAATTTTTTGCAATTTATTGGATAAGCATAACTCATGTTGAAATTCGGAACAGGTACTCTCGCTGCATATTCTTTTGATTGTCACGTATTCACCATTTTGAACTTTAAATTCAAAATGTCCTGTTACACGCATTAAATTATTTAATTCGTTCAATAACATATCTAAATTTTTATAAATTCCAGGACGGATTGTGCACGCATATGTGTTTAATTTGCCCGTTATAATTTCATCATTTTGAACAATTATATCATAAATTTCTTCCAATTGTTTATTTGGTTTATTTTTAACCAAAACAAATCCTTCTTTAGTATCGGATGACACATGTTGAAACGTCAGCGGAATTTGAGCCTCTGTAAGGGCAACAACCCATTGGCCTTGAAGTTGAAATTGCTGAGGTAATTGTGTAATAAAATGCGTAGTAGTATTTTGAGAAAAATAAGTCATACTACTGTTACTAGGGAGAATAATGTAGAATTGATCCTTCATTGTTTTTTTATATCTTGTCAATGTCAACTGTCTTCACCCAAGAGTTAAATTTCTCTGGATAGCCTTTCCACGAGACATAATATTCTTTGTTACGACCTTTTCCTCTAGTTTTTAAAATCTCGTTAACTTCAAAAACTGCAGTTTTTAAGTCTTTTCGAACCCTGCTTAATTCTTCAGCGTAGAAAAAACCATCAATATCTTCCCCGGATAAATCTTGCAAGAAATACACAGGTGGTTGACGTGTATCCGAAACTCGTACAATCTTGAATATCTCTAATGTCCAGCCGCTTTCATAACCTTTCGAAAAAACGTTCTGTGCACGACTGACTCGTACCAAATCTCCTACTCTGTATTTAAAGGGTTTGACGACTTGATTGGCATATCGTTTTTGTAAATTTTCACGAGCTTGGCCAGCATTAAATAGCGTCACAGATGCAGGAGTCATTTTTATCGCAGAATGTTTCGTATTATTATATGATTCCAATATGTTTGGTAAAATATCAATGTAGCGACGAGTGTTTTCGTGTGTAAAGTATCTCCATATTCTTTCTTTTATAGTTCTTATGAATCTTTCTGCGACAGCTGCTTTAGTGTCGGGACTACGCGCTACTCTATAAAGTATTTCATGCTGCTTTAAAAACTCTTGCATCGCATAACCAACAAATTCTTTACCTTTATCAGTTTGTAGATACACTGGTTGGCGATTATTACTCTTTGATAAAATATTCTGAAAACCATTGGCAACGTTTTTTGAAGTTTTATCTTTAAGAGGTTCAGCCCAAGCGTATTTACTTAACACATCGATAACGACCAAAACATAAGAAAAACCATCATTGTAAGTTTTTATAGCTTTCATGTCCATTAAATCAGCTTCCCATAAATCATCAATATTGCGTACATTATAATTACGCCTACGAAATCGATGTTTAACGGGTTTATGTAGATTGTAAGGGTCTTGGCTTTCAAGCCATTCAACTACTTCCTTACGCTTATGTGTTTTTCTAGCGGCATTTGAAAGCTTGCTAATACCGCCGTATGCGGAAGGAAGATAAGGGTTGTAGTAAAGATTTACTAGTGAATTATCCATAATACACAATTTTTATTCTTTTAATTCACAAGCTTGTTTACAGGTTTATTTCTTAGATTTTTTAATATTTTTTGCTGTATTCTTCTGTTTCTTCTTCTTCTTCCTCAAAGCGTTCTTGATACGGGAAAAAAACTTTTCAAACGTTATTTTGCTCACCATGCAACAAGCTGTCATCAATGCCAAAGTTCTCTCATCCGGTGGTGTTTCACCCGCTAACATACGGGAAAATGCGTATTCGGCTAAAATTCTGTCAGCTTGACGGCGATCTCCTTTTTTGTCTGCATAAGTCAAATCGTGTTGACGACAAGCCTCATCTAAAGGGTTTATACCAACATCACCTCGTTCAATACGCTCAGCCAATTTCGTACCAGGTCCACAAAATTTGTAACCAGGTACATGCATTTCAAAAGGAAGTAAATTAATTAATTCATCTAAAACACTATTCTGATCTTCTTTTTTTTCGCTATAAATAACTAGTTCTTCTTCTTCTTTGTTTTGGTCGAAGCGGTTAGCGTCTTCCATTTTTGTGTTCCTATGACTGGTTTTCTTTTGGGAGTAGTGAAAATTTTTTTTCGTACACTGACACCCACTGGCGGTGTAGCAAAATCTTGATTCTCATTATCCTCCTGGCTGGCTATTGATGTACTACCGCTGCTGCTGTCTGATTCATCATTTTGTTGTGTTGGAAAGATAGCAACGCCATCTATTTTATCAGCTACCGTTTGGGTCATGTTTTTCAATATACGCTTATTTCCAAGGTATTCTCTTGGAACACACAAATCGTGAAGCACTTTGGCAAATTGCAAATGCCCTGGTGGTGGTACAGCAGATTTTCTTTCTCTCATAGCGTAATTTATCAAGTCAATAATATTACCATTACTAACACGCTTGCCATGTATGGTAATACCACCATTGTGATCCCACTTTATATTATCACTAACATGTAACCGTTTTAAGAGTTTAGCTGCGTTATTTCTGTAGCGTGTTGGTACAGTTTCAATAATAGCATCATCCCTATGTATTTCCTCATCTTTCTTCGTTTTATCATCTCTGCTGTCTTTCTTAATTTTATCAACACACACATCTATATTGTCATTATTATTTTTGAAATGTAAATAACGCTGCAGGACTTCGCGATACAATGACCATTTTTCTCTCTCATTTTTATATAATGGTGAATTTAATATTTCACTCATTTCTGCATCCAACCTGCTAGTCACGGACCCCGGTGTTTGTACAGATTTTAACACCTGATTTAACTGCTGTTCTGGTTGTCGTTCGCAAGCCGTTAGTGTACATTGGAGACGATCCAAAGATTCTTGTGGTAATAGAACCATTTTTCGAGCATGTTCCATTTTATCTGCTGATGAGGGCCGACAAAACTGTTCCGATAATAGGCGCAAGTAATGCAGGTAAAAACCCACCACGTTGTACAATAATTTTCTTCTTCTTCGATAAACTCACAGAAGGTTCTGCTAATCGTCGAAGAGTATTTACGTGTTTACGCAGATTCGTTTTATGTTTCTTTTGAAGAGGTATGTTTCCAACAAGTACATTTAATGCACACTCACAGATACGTCTAACTATTTTATTATCTAATCTTTGTATAAGAGCATTCCTTTGATTAGTATTAAGATGATAGATAGCCTCAAGAATCACAGCTTCTTTTCGCCGAAACGGTGAGTGGTTATGCGGAGCCATTAGAGAGAAACAACCGGTGTTAGGTTGGAAGATTGATCGCTCTTACTCTTTTTTTTAGGTACATACACGTACTGGTGTTCGTCACTTGGAAAAATACAACTTCGAAATCGGCAATTTTCGACTGTATCTTGTTTCAAATCCAGTAAGAGATAACCGTAAGCTTTTGAAGTTGCATCCCAATAAGCCTCTTGTAAAAACTTTGGATTATCTGGATATATTTGTCGTGAAAGATGTAAAATTTGCGATCTATCGCGTAAATTTCTAAAAATTACTATATACTGGGCGTTCAACGATATATCACGTTGACCTTTACCTTGATGAAATATATTCTGGCTGATGTAGAATACCGAAAGCGAGTGATGGTGAGAACCTTTTGAGAAAATGTCAATAATTGCTCCTCCAGACGATGTTTCACGCATTAAATCATCAATTATTATTAGTTTAGGTCTTGGATCGTTAGCGTAATCTGAACTTTGTGGTAACCCTTCACGAAATTCAATGTTTCTACCTTTAAAAGTCTTGTAACTCGATTGCCACTCTGCGTAGTAAACAATAATACGTTTGATTTCGGTGTCACACAACTGATCAATGTATTTTATGAATTTTTTTACAAATTCTGTTTTGCCGCAACCTGTTGGACCACACAAAATCGAAGTGAACGGATGTTTCCACTGCATAGACATTGCAATACTAACGAACTCTTCACCGATTACAGTGAATACAAGTCTTTTTGTACCATTATCAGAATAAGAATGGAGGGGGGAAGTTTTCTCCTAAATAGACTACTCGTTCAGAGTAGTGATGACGTAAGACTGATCCAACATTACTAAGTTAAGAAAAGAAAACACGTATAATTGTAGTGATCTTCTGACGGCAAAACACAGCATTTTTTCATTCTTGGTCCACATTTCATGCAAGTAAGAATATGACCACATGGCAGAAATACCATTTCGAGTTTTCA
>JACCIB010001475.1:0-32755 GCA_018906965.1 Philotrypesis tridentata | reverse complement strand
TCCAGAGAGGCCCAGAGCAGCTGGAGTGAATTGCGAGGACCTGGAGTCACCAGATGACTCGGACGCATGCTCATGCTGCGCGGACATACGCTTTCTCACGGCCGGGAGATCCCCTCCCATAATTCATCTAGAATCCGAACAACTGCTAAGCGGAAAAGCCAGCCTTTTCGTCGATTCGGGAGCAGACGTGTCGGTTATCAAAATCGACAAGCTGGCGAGAGGTGTCCCAATCAATTACCGACACAGAATCGTGATTCGCGGTGTCACTGAAGGCCACTCACGCACACTCGGAATCGCCACTATCGACTTCCACGACGTGTTGTGCGACTTGCACATAGTGCCCAGCAATTTCCCAATCGAGACGAATGGAATAATCGGCTGGGACGTCATTAATGCCCTCAAAGGCAGCGTCGACGCGGCTAACAAATGCCTCCGACTTGGGGAGTTGACATTCCCGTTCGTGGAAGAGGAGCGAGTGACGATACCACCGCGAGCGAGGATGGTAATTAGCTCGATAGTGTCCAACGCGGATGTGGAGGTTGGATGGATACCCCTGCAACAAATTCATCCCGACTTATTGTTCGGCAACTGCATCGCCGAGAACAGGAGCGGTCGAGCATTCGCAGAATGCATAAACACAAGCGAGCAGGAGGTGACGATTCCAACCCCAGTAGTAGAGATTGCGGCTTGCCACGCAGTCCCGCAGAACCCTTCGAGCCACGCCGATGGGGACGGCCAGGCAGAAGGGCGACTGGACGGCCAGGCGAACATTAGACGACTGACCGCCGACAAGGAAAACCGTATGGATTATAGGGAGGTCGAGCTTCTGAACGAGAAGCTCCAAGCAGACGACGCAGCTAGAAATGCGAGGGTCGACATGATCCTACAGCTTGCCGACCTCGAGAGCTGCAACGAAGAAGAAACCGAGTTAATTCGGGAAATCGTCGACGAGTTTGCCGGCGTATTCGGACTCGAGGGCGAGCCGCTGCCCGCAACACACTTACTTCGGCACGAAATAAATTTGAAGTCAAACAAGCCAGTGCGAACAGGCCGCTATAGATTCCCGCCGGCCATAAAGGAACACATGGTAAGAGAACTGGCAAAGCTCCGTGAGCAAGGGATAGTCGAGCCCTCCAACTCCGGCTACTCATCATCCCTTTGGATAGTCCCGAAAAAGCCGGACGCCAAGGGTAACAAGCGGTTCCGCTTGGTCACGGATTTTCGTGCGCTTAACGAAGAAACGGAGGGTAGTTGTCACCCCCTGCCGTTCACAAGCGATATCTTGGAGCACCTGTCTGCGGCAACTTACATCACGGTGATGGACTTAAAGCAGGGCTATCACCAGATCGAGATGGACCCGAAGTCCAAACACCTGACGGCTTTCTACGCCCCAGATGGGAAATCCGGCAATCAGTTGTTGCAATTTAGGCGCATGGCGATGGGCCTGAAAGAGGCCACAATTACGTTCACCCGTGCCATGAATTTGGCAATGAGAGGCCTGCAAGGGGAGGAGGTCGAAGTATATTTGGACGATCTGATGGTCTTCAGTGAGACACTCGACCAGCACGGCGATCGGCTGCGTCGGGTCCTGCAAAGACTGATCGACGCAAACATGACAGTCGAACCCAAGAAGTGCCAGTTCCTGAAGCGCGAAGCTCAGGTGCTCGGGCACAAACTTCCACAACACCAGGAAGCCCGACCTACGATTTAATCGGCTCAAGGCTGCGTTAATAGGTTACGATTTCGATATCATCTATCGCCCCGGCAAGAAGAACGCGAACGCCGACGCTCTCTCTCGAAATCCAGTACTGGAACCCGGGCAGGTCAATCCAGAGCTTCCGCGTGAACAGCTGTACCAGCTGGCCGACAAACAGATCAACGAGAGCCCGGACGAAGAGGCCGGAGCCCCGCCAGGGCGCATCTTCCGCTTTCGCGCCGTGAAGCAACCAGGCGATAAGAGCAAGAGGGTACAAGCAGTCACCGAATCGAGCGCGTCAGTAACTCATAAACAGCGGCCTAAAAGACGTATCAAGCGCATGACCATCTACGAGAAGGGAGAATTTTTGGCAGTAAGGAACGTGGATAACGGTTTCTACCTCTGCCGAGCGTTACAAGACGTACTCAGCACAACCGAGCCAATACGCATCCGATGGCTGACTAAACAGGTAAACGAGAATGACGTCTTCGTGCTCGACTACGCCGACAGTATAAGTTTTCAATGCATTCTAACGAACGTAACGTTGGAATCATTGGGCAAATCGAAGTATAGACTCAGCCCATACGAGCGTTTCCGGATTGCCAGAATCCTCCTGCAATCGATCGAGAACTTCGCCTTGCCGGACGAGCAACAGAAGACTGCAAAAAACCAGCAAGCAAGCAAGGAGAGCTTAGTAACAACATTCTCCGAATCTGCAACAGTGCCGGAGGGCTTGCCGCCAGGAGCTTGGAGATTTATCCGGGACGTAGCACCCCTAGGTCAGGACGCGTCGCACAGCAACTCGTCCTTCAATCACAAGACTCCGAGGTTGTTCACGCCGATGTCAACTAGCAGTTCGTCCTCAAACGCAGCCGATGCATCCGATGCTGACGCGCGCGCGGCCGCACCAGAACAGACGTTTCACATCCCCCGACTAGCGCAGGGTACATTGGGCACAAAGCCAACGAGCACGGATAAGCGAAAGTCCCCTACGCCAGTTGAGTCAAGCGAAAGCATCGCACCGAGCGCAACTAGCAAGCCAGCTACCCTGAAGCTTCCATGGCCATGGAAGTCCGGGGAAGCTAGGAAGAAACTAGCAGTCAGAGTAACTAAACACGCAGCCGACGGGAAGCGCGGTCTGCGCATCGACATCGACGAAAAAAGCGCATCAACAGCCCCGTCGGCCTTGACCGAGGCAGCATCGGCCTTTGCCGCGTCAAGCCGCGATAACGAACAGCTGCAAGAAGGCCCATGCACCGCACAGGCTGGCGCGCAGTGTAACCTGAGTCGCACTGATACCGGGGGAGCAATGCACTCTCATGCAGCTGACATGATAGCCTTCAATGACAAAGACGTGCAGCGCACGGCCGAGGCGATGCAGATCGTACGATCAGCTGACGATGACGAAGACGCACGGCGCACGGCCGAAGCAATGGAAACGGCACGTTCAGCTGACAGTGATATCCTCGAGGACCCAATGGACGCTGGCCCGCGAGAAGATTTCGAGGGTATCCCGCGTAATTACGACCGGAAGCGCGCCTCCTCGGAGGAACGCTCATCAGCCTCATCCGCAAACGTGCTCGTGCAAACTTACATCAGAAAGGGCCAGTGCGCAGAGCCACATATCCTGTGGCGAAGGTGTATAGACATCCCCAACGACCCGCCAGGAAACTGCCTGTTTTTCTCCCTCATCCGAGCGGCTAGACTAAACATGTCGGCAGTGGACCTGCGGCGGCGTCTACTCGCGTCTGACAGACTGATCGCATGTGGCGAGTACACGGCAACTAAAGCCATACTCCAGTCAGACAGCGAATGGGGAAATGTCGACTGCGCATTCCTATTCGCACACGAATTCAAAATGGACGTGTGCATTCACGTAAAAAGACCTGATACGAGCACAGTTTTTTGCCACATCGTGGTGGCTGCGGGGTACGAAACGGTTCACCTCCACCTCGAAGGCCAACACTTCACGCCGTACGTCCACGCGGACATACCTGAGGAGCGAGCGCGCGGCAGCGGGCCGAGCCAGAACAGGCCACCATCGCCCGGCGGCGAAAAAAGCCCCTCGTTGTCTCCAATCCCGATCCGGCTCGACCGAAAGAAGCGCAAGCCCGAAGCTACACCAAATCGAAGGCCAAACCACGACAACGAAGAGCGAAGCGAGGATGAACAACAAATGAGCACCAGTCCACAAGCAAACGGCTCTCTAGCCTCGCCCAGTGACGAGTTCGAAAGGGCTGCAAGGACGGCGCTGCCGAGCAGCCGCTCATCGTCAGTTGGGGACGACGTCGGAGACGCAACAAGGCAAAGGGACCAAGCCGAAGGCCCCGACGAGACAAGAGAAGAACAGTCGCCGACAAATATTCAACAAGCTCACACGACGGACAGCGACATGGAGTCCAACGGCAATGGGGTCGGCGTCGTAGGCGCCGCCCTGAGAGACGACGCGCTAAAGCGCTACGTGGTAGCTCGCGCAAGGCCGCCTCGTGAGAAGCCGCCATGGGCCATACCCAACGACGAGCTTCCTCCACCGTTTGTCCACCTCGCTCAGCTAAAGGAACTTCCCTTCGCGTATAGGGAGAATGTGCTGGTCCTCTTGGCCGCGGACATGACATTGTCCACGGAGGCGCTTCAGGCCCTTGTGGAAAGGGGCTACTTACACCCAGCTACCTTGAGCGACCAACAGCTAGCGGTCGGTGAATCAGAGACCTTGGAATGCTCAAACTGTCTGAGTGGACAGTATTCACTGACATTTTCGATAGCGTGTTCGCCAACGAGCCAGTGGTAGCAATCATGTACTTGAATAATCTGCCGGTACCGCCAACGAAGGACAGGTACAAGCTCATCCAGCAGTACCACGTGGCAGCCCTAGGAGGGCATCGAGGAACAACAAAGACGTACGCAAAAATCGCGGCAGACTTTTACTGGCAAAACATGCGCCACGAAATAACGCAGTTCGTCGCCCGCTGTAAAGTCTGCCAGACGAACAAACTCGTCCGGTTAAAAACGAGGTCGCCGATGGTTATCAGCAACACCCCGGCGTTTCCCTTCTCCCAAGTCGCCCTGGATTTCTATGGGCCTCTGGAGAGAACCAGTCGAGGTAATAGGTACATTTTAACGGCCCAGGACTTGCTCACTAAGTTCACGCTGCTCACGCCCGTGAAAATGGCAACAGCAGAAGAAGTGGCAAGGGCCTTAACGGAAAAACTGATCTGCGTATTTGGCCCCCCGGAGGCGATACTCACCGACCAGGGTACGCACTTTCAGAATCGCCTGCTGGAAGAGTTCGCAAGGGTATTCGGGATCCGCAAGTTCTGCACGACCACCTACCACCCACAATCGAACGGATCGATCGAGCGTATGCACCACACGCTCACCGAATACCTCCGAAAGTACGTGAAAACTTTCAGCAATTGGGACCAGTGGACGTCCTTGTGCCAACATGCGTACAACAGCACGGAGCACGAGGGAACACGCTACACGCCTCACGAGCTAGTGTTCGGCACGAAACCGCGCACGCCCTCCAGCTTTCCGCGAGAAGGATCAGTAGTCACATACAACGAGTACATCGAGGAAGCTACGAACAACCTGGCGGTGTTGCAAACGTCAGCGGCAATGAACCTCGTGCAAGCCAAATTCAGATCGAAGTATTACTACGATCGCAAGCTGAACATCAAGCATTTCCGGGAAGGCGAGCTCGTTTTCCTGTTAAAGGAACCCAAGCACAAAAAATTCGGCCGGGAGTACACGGGGCCATTCGAAATTGTAAAGGTAAATAGCCGCATGAACAACGTAACCCTGCGCGTCGAGAACAACCTAAAAACGGTGCATATAGACAAGGTAAAGCGCGCGGCAGAAGTTCTGTACGAATCTGAGTCCGAAGTAAACCACCCGTAGAACAGTCGTTTTTTTTTATCGTTTTTTTTCCGCAGCAACGGACGCGTGGCTGCAGAAAAAAAACAAAGATAACAAAAAACGACATCTATATCACCCCGATCTCGTATAGCAGACGCAGCGCCAAGGAGCGCTGGCCAAATAACAGCGGCCGAGCGGCGACTCCCACCTACCAAATCACTTCCAGGGCACAATTCAGCTCCGATCGGGCTGATACTAGGCCTATAGGATAGAGCATCATCCCCACATATAGGCCACCTGAGAGTGGAATTTGCGTAGGACCCTTAGTTGCAGAGCTACGGCCCTTCGAATCAACATATCTACGCACCGCCGGCAGGCGCAATGCGGGAGCGTCGGCCGACGACAGCGGCCGAGCGGCGACTCCCACCTGCCAAGTCACTTCCAGCGCGCAATTCAGCTGCGATCGGACTGGTAATGGGCCTATGGGATAGGGCAGCATCCCCACATATAGGCCACCTGGGAGTGGAATTTCCATACAACCCTTGGTGGTAGGGTTACAGCCCTTCAAAGACAGCATACTGCGCGCCGCCAGCAGGCGCGACGCAAGAGCGCCGGCCGACAATAGCGGCCGAGCGGCGACTTCCACCCTGCCAAAGCACTTCCTGCACACAGTTCGGCAAAAATCGAGCTAGTGATAGGCCTGGGCGATAGGGTAGCAACCCGACATATAGGCCATGGGAGAGTGGAATTTCCGTACGACCTATATTTGCCGAGTTAGAGCGCCAAAATCAAAAAAGCGGGGAGCGCAGCGCAGACCGGCCGCCACATTTCAGCAGGCCCTCCCTCCCCTCTCATTACTGATAGCACGTAACGAGAGGGATACCAGGTCCGCGCTAGGGATACCAGGTCATGCACCCCCGACCCAGCGGACCCACACCACGAACTAGTCAAACTAGTAACCTCCCCCCCTCGCCTAATTACGAATAGCACAACAAACGGCAACGGCAATCTACGATTTCCGGAACAGCACGTGCGCGGCTGCTCACGCACCGAAAACGGCACGCGCTAAGGATCGTTCCATCACCGAGAAAAGCTCCAGCCGCGCGGACCGCAAAAGCGCAGCCTTAGTTTATGCACAGCCAAGCCGCACAGTGGCGGACACCGTGAAGCGAGCGCGCCATGCACAAGCGCGTGAGGGGCTAGTCACTGGCCAACGCTCGCACCAGTGTAACACGCGCGCGCTGCCGCAACGAGCGCGGCCGTCATGGCGGCCACCTTGTAAGCGCATGTAACGGGTGGTGAATTAACACGCTACCCGTTGGTGCGCACAAGAATAGATTCATTATATAATAGTAATACTATCCATACTAACCCGTTTTTTATACATTGTATTTCTTATACATTCTTGTTCTTTTCAGATATGTCAATAGACAATAAGAAGTGTCACAAAAATAAACATAAACATATTTCATTTGTAACGTTAGTATATAAGCCATACTTTAAGAATTAAAACCATGTATCAGCTCTGCCCAAAAATTCTGTAAAGCAGCAGCGGCTGCTATCGCGAATCTCGAAGATTCCCATCCCGTTACGGACCCTTTGGACCCCAATCCCTATCCTCTGCGAGGGCACCTTGCCCCGCTGGCATCCCGTGATTTCTAATCACATCATTCCTAGCAAAACCCAATCCAAGCATTTCCCGTTCTATCATAGGCCTAGAAAACCTAGATAGAATGAATCTTCTGCAACTCTCGGCCCGCGTACACCAATAGAATCATTTTTTCTTTTTTTTGCTTATTACTCATTCACATGTATTTTTAGCTTTTCATCGTTTTTTTTACCGGTCGCGAGGACGCTGAGACCGCCGCAACATCGGACGTGTCACGTACGAGCCATAGGCTCAGGTGACTCCAGCGTCCGGTGACCGGAGCTGGCGACGATGCACCGAATGCATCGTCAGCAGGGAACGCGTCGGCCGAGAGCTTCTCACGGCCAAGGAGTGCAAGCTTGCACTTTAACCGTGAGACGCCGAGTCTACGAGTTGCATCTCGCGGACAGCGTCGGCAGATACCCGGCGACCCTCGAACTGGGCAGAGCTCCTCCTTATGCGAGCAATAAACACAACTTACTCTCAACACTTGTCTTGTGTCCTTCGGTCAACCCCCACGATCCGTAACAAGGGATAAAAATAACAATTTATTCAAAACCCTACACATCGAAGTCCTTACAAGTTCTTGCTACAAAATGCTATCGGTATAGTATATTAAATAATTTTTATTCTACATATTAATTTTCGTATTTATACGCTCATTTATTTATTTATTTCAACACGATTGGTTTTTTATAAAAAAAACTTGCCAATTTATTTATCGACATAACAACTTTCTTTTCTGAAAATTAAAATTAGAATTTTCGGAACATCAAAGGTAGTGAAGTGATACTAAAAGAATGGTTGTCTGTTCAATGGACCTTTAATATGAAGCGGTTTACGTACATACATATATTTTATTGATGAGAGATTTAGATTGTCCAAGTTGATGTGTACAAACTTATACACATCAACAGCAATATATGCACTAGAGTGACCTAACCAGGCATGGCAAAAAAATTCCATTCCGTTATGATCTGTTCAACGTATATAGATAATATAAGTTGTCACGCCAGTCACTTAGAGGGATAATATAAGAATTTTCAAGTTGATAAGGCTCAGCAGTTTTGAATTATTGAATTTTGAAATTTCTAATCTCTGATTATCTCAATACTGCTCAACTATACCATCTTCAAAATTCTTATACTATCCCTTTAAGCAGTCGGCTTCAAAACTTGTATGATCTTTCTACCTTTTAAAAAGCAGAACATACATTTCCATTGGGAAAAGAGACGCTCAACCCACATTCTGGAAACTGCCTGTACTCCGGACACTCTGAAAATTGAAAATAATTATTTTTTCATGAAGCAAATCAATCAGAGGGATATCATGAGAAATTTCAAGTTAATCATCTAGGCCAATTTTGAGCTGTTTAATTTTGAATGCCTTATATGATAATTATTTTGAAATTGGTCGATACGATAAACTTGAAGTTTCTTATGATATCCCTCTGATTGGTATGTTTAATGAAAACTTAGTTATTTTCAATTTGCAGAGTGCCCAGAGTACAGGCAATTTCCAGAATGTGGGTTGAGCGTCTCTTTTCTCAATGGACATGCATGTTCTGCTTTCTAAAAGGTAATAAGGTCATACAAGTTTTCAAACCCACTATAACCTCCCCATAGAAATAGGAAAACATCAACTGCAAATTCTGTAAAAACTTTCTTCGATACTTAAACGATGAAAATACAACACTTTCACTAGCTTGTCACATCACAAGATTCTTACCTTTTATAACCTGATAGTTGTATGCCTTCCAATAAAACCAGAAAAATAAAAGAGAATATTTGAACAGAGAATCAGTTCACAAAATCTTTCATTATAATATGTACGATTTATAAAAATGTAAAACTAAATGCTTATCTAGTTCTAGCCTATTAGTCATATTTGTGAGATGTCTTAACATATTTTTCCACTTTACTAATTTCACTTCGTCACTGGAACCTTCTTTTTGCTGGTTTAAACTTGATAAATGTTCCAGCTATGTCTAGTTTATTATAAATACTTATGAAAACTACAGTGAGACATATGGAAACTATTATATTGCTTGTTTTTTAAAATTTAAGGGAACTGATACACCTTTAAAATGTTAAAAAATGAAAAATTGAATTTTATTATTTTGTAACTTGAAATTGTTTAAATAATGTTTTATACAATGGTATTAGCTTATACATTATGTTTAAACATAAGCAATTTATTACAAAAATTAATTAAAAAAAGTAAAAAATTATAAATATTCTTCTGAAATTGTTTATAACTTTTTTGAATCTTAATTATTTGGGAATCCCCGCACTCATCTGAAAACTACATGTTTTTAAAGCACATCTGGACCTGCCAGAGTGTTCTCCGATGCCCAGATTTAACTAATAGGCCAGTCAAATTAGCTCGAAAATCATGAGTTTTTGACATTAATTCCGAAGTAAAAGGTTAAGGGCTTAAATTGTTCGGGGGAATGTGTGTAACAATATTCTAACTTAGATAACAGCTGATACCGCGGGCTTAATAAACAATTAACAGTTTAAGTTGCATTATTGCACTTTTTTTTAGTTTTCGCGCTGCGTATTGAAAAGTAATTGTTGTATCGAAAAATGTTTCGGATGAAAGTTGTTTCTTATTAAATTTCCTACAAGAAACTCAGCGACAGCACCCCCTATCTCCTTTAGTTTATTCGGAAATCGATAAAAACGACGAAATTGTTTAAAATCGTAAATTATTAATAAGTTTTGTAAAACTAAATATTTTACGGTAATATTTCAGGAAAATGTTTTACTCAACGATCTGAAATAGCAGTAAAAATTTAAAGACTCTATCAATCATAGTTTTCTTGCAAATAGGCGCAATATGTTGAATTTTTTTATTATTGATGATACTGGCAAAACGTTAAAAATTATTTATATCTGTGCCCCCTATTTGTGAGCAGTGATGAAGAGTTATATTTTCAAAAAATTTTGCGGAATTTCAAAAAGTTAATTAGGGTGGCTCCAGCATGCATTTGTTTAAAAAGCGATTAATTAATAATTGCACTGTAGCCAATGTTCAATTTTAATCACAATGATTTTTAATTCATTGAAAAGCGGTGATTTTTCTCAAAATTTTGAAAAAAAAAATTCCGTATGATTCTTAGAAGCCGAGATACGTTTTTTTAAAGACGCTACTACTCCTCACGTATACAACGTATCGTAGTGATTCAAATCTTGTTGTAAAGTACAAGAGTTAAACTTTTTAAATATCTTAAAGTCGATACGCGTCGAATTGAATCTTCGTAACAAATGGAGTGATTATTAGAGGCGTTGCGCGCTACGGCACCCGACGTCGCGCCGCGGCGCGGTGTGCCGCGGAGTGGGGATGGCCGCGCGCTCTCCGCCCGAAACTGAAAATCTTACTTCAAATCGGAGCGCTCGGAAAAAAAGACCGTCAATCAGTCAAATATGATCCGATTGAGCTCTTTTTTTTTATTTGGGGTAGCGCAAGTAAAAAACGCGAGTGGCGGTGTCAGATTTTTTGTTCATGTTATTGATCATATATATTTTTATAAGTATTTCTTTTCTATATATAAATATATATATTTATTATGCTAAGAAAGATTTTTCAGAACATAAAATCAGAGTATCGTAACTGATACATAATTGTACTCTACAAATACATTTATGACACGTAGATTTCAGGACGGAAGCGCGCTAATGATCCTCTGGTATAATTAAATTATTTACATAGAAATTAGTACATTATGCACCTAGGGAGGAAAAGTAAAGAATATCTCAGATTGCATATAATTTTCGAAAAATATGTGATCTGAGGGATTCTTTTCTTACTCCCTTGGTGCATATGGGGAAATTCGACAAAAACATTCAGATAATTGCAGCGGAAATGTACCAAAACCAAATGTGGTGCTACGCGTCTGGGACTGCGGTTTTTTGTTCTCTAGGATTCCCAGAATACGAAAAAAAGTGTGCCCATGATTGTAAAGGAACGTCATCGATTTTTTTGCCATTTTTGATTTTTATGTGTGAAATGTTAAAAGCAAAATTGAGTTTTTTACACACTGTTTAGTTCTCCAGTACCTAAATATTCCTCAAATATAACTGTTATTTAGTGCAAAAAGAGAGCTTTAATTTAAGCAGCAAAACATTAAAATCGAATTGTTAGATTGCGAGTTATTGGTACTGAATCATAGCAATGGTGCCTTAAATGAAAATTTTTTTTCAATAAATTAATGAATTTTTAATTGAAAAACTACGCATTTCCCAAAGAAATTCGTAAGAATAACAAATTCTTAAAATTAACCAAAGAATACACCTGAATTTTTATAGATCGATTTGAGCAATGAGTCAAAAATCGTTACATTGCAAAATCGAAAAATTATTATGATTAAGTGCCAATAACTCGCAATCTAACAATCCGATTTTAATGTTTTATAGCTTAAATTGAAGCTCTCTTCTCCTACTGAATAGCTATTATTCGTAAGAAATATTTGTATATTCGAGAACTAAGCATTGTGCAAAAAGATCAATTTCACTTTTAAAATTTCACAAATAAAAATCAAAAATAGTAAAAAAAATCAATGAAGCTCCTTCGCAATCGTGGGAACACTATTTTTTTCGTCTTCTAGGAATCCTATAGAACAAAAAAAACGCATTCCTAGACGGGTAGCACCAAATTTTGTTTTGGTACATTTCCGCTGCAATCATCTGAATGTTTTTGGCGAATTTCCGCATGTACACTTTTTCGGCACGAGAAGTGTAAAATGCGTATGCACATTTCGCCCCCAAGGCGTACAGTACGTACTTTACGCGCCGTGTGGCGAACAATTTAATTTTATATTGAAGTATAATTTTGTGCAATACACCATATTACATTAAACAAGTCAATGTTTCTGAGAAAATTCATTTGCGGAGGATTAGATAATTTATTTGAGAAGAATAGTACATTAAGCAAGCCCAAACCAAGTGTGCACGATTCGTATACAAAAAAATTAAATTATGTTTTTATTTCAATATTTACAACATTTATATATTAAAAATAAAAAATCTGACACGGTTACTCGCGTTTTTTACTTGCGCTACCCCAAATTAAAAAAAAAGAGCACAATCGGATGATATTTGACTGGGTTACGGTCTTTTTTTCCGAGCGCTCCAATTTGAAGTAAGATTTTCAGTTTCGGACGGAAAGCGCGCGGCCATCTCCACTCCGCGGCCCAATGCGCCGCGGCGCGGCGTCGGGTGCCGTAGCGCGCAACGCCTCTAATAATCACTCCATTTGTTACGAAGATTCACTTCGACGCGTATCGCCTTTAAGATATTTAAAAAGTTCAACTCTTGTACTTTACAACAAGATTTGAATCACTACGATACGTTGTATATGTGAGGAGTAGTAGCGTCTTAAAAAAAAAACGTATCTCGGCTTCTAAGAATCGTACGGAATTTTTTTTTTCAAAATTTTGAGAAAAATCACCGCTTTTCAATGAATTAAAAATCATTGTGATTAAAATTGAACGTTGGCTACAGTACAATTATTAATTAATCGCTTTTTAAACAAATGCATGCTGGAGCCACCCTAATTCATCAATAATAAAAAAATTCAACATATTGTGCCTATTTGCAAGAAAACTATTATTGATAGAGTCTTCAAATTTTTACTGCTATTTCAGATCGTTGACTACAATATTTTCCTGAAATATTACCGTAAAATATTTAGTTTTACAAAATTTATTAATAATTTACGATTTTAAACAATTTCGTCGTTTTTATCGATTTCCGAATAAACTAAAGGAGATAGGGGGTGCTGTCGCTGAGTTTTTTGTAGGAAATTTAATAAGAAACAACTTTCATCTGAAACATTTTTCGATACAACCAATACTTTTCAATACGCAGCGCGAAAACTAAAAAAAAGTGCAAAAATGCAACTTAAACTGTTAATTGTTTATTAAGCCCGCGATATCAGCTGTTATCTAAGTTAGAATATTGTTACACACATTCCTCCGAACAATTTAAGCCCTTAACCTTTCACTTCGGAATTAATGTTACCTAAAAAGTTAATTTGACTGGACTATAAAGTCTGCGGTGGTATGAAAAAAATGGAATTCATGGATTTTGGCTTTCGAAGACATGTTGTACCTAGAATATGGCATATATAAATATTGTTTATGTTTATAACATAATATATAAGCTAATACCATTGTATAAAACATTATTTAAACAATTTCAAGTTATAAAATAATAAAATTCAAATTTTCATTTTTTAATATTTTAAAGGTGTATCAGTCCTCTTAAACACAGGAACCCTTTTGTTTTCTTTTTCAATATTCACCAATGATGTATGGCGTATAACCTCCTAATCCATGTCAAATGAGTTCTTTCGGCATTTCTTATAAACAATTCTTCTAACAAGGACGTAGGTAATACATTAGATTAAAATATTATAGGATTTTAAAAAATTAAAAAAGTATCTGAAATTAAACAGTAGTTCGCAAGAATTTGTTGTGCCAAATAATAAAAATACTCAGATCCGTGTCTTCTGATTAAGAGCAAAGGAAATGCTCATATGCATCTAAAATGTAGTATAAAAAGTTGGCTTTTCATTGTAAATCAAATGTATAAAGGGTACTAAACCCGAGTCTTTGATTATTTTGTTACTTCTTCAACTCATGAATACTAAGACCTTTAAGGAAAAATTTTGATACTATTTAATTGCTAATTATATGTAAAGTTATGTAACTTAATGACTTGATGACTTTAATTTATCTTTAAAGATGATTAATTTATCGCTCGACTATAATTCTATTAAATTAAGAATTTATCTGTCACTTCGAGCCAAAGAAATTAAAATTACAAAGAAATTAAAATTACAAACGGACTTATGTCACTAAAATTCCTTTTATAATTTTTTTCCACTAAGTCAGTGTCGGAAGTAAGTATGAGAATGGGTAACCCATTTCCTTACTCTGCATAGATACTTGTGGATATAAATTTATTTAGAGTCTTTTTCATAATGTTCCTTTTTGTTCCGCTAGATGGATCACAATTTTTGTGTCCCATTAGCTTAATTTCCAACTTTTTTCCATAAGTAACACCCATTCTGGTATATCATGTTGCGTCTAAGATAGGACTACTCGTCATCTTACTGACGAGCCCAACGAGTGGTCTGGGGCGAAACGCACTAGTATTAAGTTTTTTTTAGAAATCAGTAAATTTAACCTTTGTAATTTTAATTTCTTTGGCTCGAAGTGACAGATAAATTCTTAATTTAATAGACTTTAATTTATATTATGCATGAGCAAAAATATGCAAAGTTATACATATTCGCCTTTTACACATTACATTAATGACTCTAATTATTATAATCAGAAATTATGCAAAATCAAAATTAAAACTTACGCTTGTTCTATTCCAATTGCTGGTTTAAACTTAATAGATTTGTCAGCTATTTCCTAGTTTATTCATGAATAGAATCAGTGAGGCCGATAGAATATTTCAATATTCACCCACAGAAACCTTTTTATTTTTCCATATATTACTTAATTTTTCAATATTCGCTCCAAACGTATAACCTCCCATGAGACAAAATAACTTATAAAAATCTGAAAAAATAAAAGATAACATTTAAACAAAGAATAAGTTCATGAAATTCCATATATGTGTATGATATATTTAAATGTAAAATAAAACCAAATACTTATCTGATTGTGTCTCGTAATTTATAACATTGTAAAGACAAAAGTATTAATTATATTTGGCACTGTTTTAAAATCTGTATATATATATATATTTACAAAAAAAGCAAAATAAAATTCACGTTGATTTAAAAAATATAATACTGTGTATGAAAATCATACTGTGTATGAAAACATCGTCTGTCGTCTGCGGAAAAACAACGTACGCTAAAGTATATCTATATCGTCTGCAGAAAATAACGTACACTTAAGTATACCTATATAGCCCAGAAATACGTAGATGCTACGTCACCGGATATCCGTCGAACAATTCTTCTCCCACTTGAAGAATTGAGGTGCCAGAACTTTCTCTTTAGAATATCTTTCGATCGAAGCAATTTCACAAAATGTGACTCTGATGTCATTTTATTACTTTCGTCGCAAGCTTTCATTTAAGGGGTTATGCCTGAGTTAAAATTGAAAAAAATCAAATTTTTTTTATTTGATTTTTTTACATCAAATTTACTGTAGAATATGCTATTGAAACTCCTTTTGTCCGAAAAAATTTCGTTACGAAGTTATAGGCAAAATACTAAAATATACAATTTATTAAAATTGAATATTATTCATATTTTATGTTATAGCGCTTTTGCTTATTCAAAAATAATTGCATTTTTATAGAAAATTTAACATAAAATGTGCTTATAATCTCCTTTTGTTAAAACGCAATTTTATTAAAAAAAAAACAAATTATTTGCTGAATCATTAGTATAGTAAATAGCTCATTTTCATGACATCATAGATTTTTTTATTTTGAATGTTAAAAATAAAATAAATTTATAATTTAAATTTAGTCTTGTAATTTCTTAATTTAACTTATAAAAGGGTAAAAAAATATTCGTGCACATTTAAATTACCACCTAAAGACATGTCACCTTACAGCATATGGCAAAGAAAATCTCTGTTTTACCAAGCTAGTCGAATTTTCTATCAAACAGCTTTTTCGTCTGCTTCTGCAGTCTAGTGCAAGCTAGATGTTGTGAATTTTGATCTACAGTGAAAACTTCTGAGTCTGAGTTGTGTTCAAATTTAGATGAGTATTTTGGACTATAAACAATGTATTATTTTTGAAGAACTTGTTCTTTGTGAGTGTATTTTTTATTTTTAGATATATGGGCTGCAAATATCATGTGAGCGATAAGGTACCTGTGTGGTTAGACGTTCTGAAAGTTTACTGTAACTTTTAACAATCCTGGTATGTAATGGGTAAGCAATAACAACAATTATATTCATGTAAAACATGCTGACAGTGAACGCGTATCAAAAACTTACATTTCAATTTCAGCTTTTGATACTCGTATATCAACATGTGCAGCACCCGGGTCCCAGTATATCCCATAATATATGGGTATTGTATGCCAAAACATAAAAAAATGTGCCAAGCAGCTTATGTAAGTACTACTCGATAAATATATATAAGTTTCTTGTATAAACTTTAAATACATTTTTCTAAAGTTTTGATCTTTGGTCAGTTGCCGCAAGATTTCTCAGCAACGATAGGACCGATCAAGCTGAAATTTTTTAAAGAGCTTCAGGAAACCCTTCTTCACAGCTTAAACGGAGAAAAATTGACTAAGATAAGTTAAGTGAATGTTACGCATGTAAACATATGCAACATTCACTATAATTATTAATATTATGAACTTATGTGTTACTAAATATTAAAAATTAATATTTTTCAGAAAAGTCTTCCGTTCAGTCTGAGAAGAAATACATTAGGAAAAATTTCTATCCTGTTTGGTCTCATTTCATCATCCGGATGATGAGATTTCCTGCGGCAAAGGAAAAAAAGTACTGAAAATTGGTAATTCAAACATGGGTTTATTTTCAATGTAAGTATAGATATACAATTTTTTTAAAATAGTTAAAAATACATTTAATACCTACATTTTAAGTAGGATAAAGATTTTTTTTTATACCATGAATAAATCATTTTTTCAGCCTATTAATTGTGAATGTCTTTTTCACAGGTTTAACTCAGGCATAACCCCTTAAGTGCTTATATGTAAGTAAAGAATCTGTCAATGCGAAGAAAACCGTACGACTAGTTTCCAACAATGCCTATGAGGAGTATATAGGGTCTGGCTAGCGCCCGACGGCAGCGTACGTACTAAAAGTACCTTATACTTGCCATCGTGGCACTGCCGCGCCCCTTGATATCCACAATAATACGTTCGCTATAGAAACGGCAGTTGTGAAGCCTGGACAATCGAATTACGCCGCAGTCCCCCAAAGAGTGGTAGCCTCGAGCGTCGCTCACGTGAGGTCGCTGCCTAGCTGAGATGATCATCCCGTATGATATAAATGGTAGAGAGGTTGTACGCCGAAGTGATAATGAAGAGGCCATGTTTCCTTTTGCGCGCCACCCGTACCTGAACAACATGGAGCAGTCGCTAGCGACGCTGCGTAGGCAGATGCACCGTCTCCTTGTCGTCGAGTCGCTCGATTTCCAGCGGGTGCGTGTAACCACGTGTCGTTCGCATCTAAGCAACCCGAAGAAGCCGATGATGGTGCTGCAGAAGCAAATGACTCGCATCTCTTCATCGGTTTCCTTGGACACCAACTGCATGTCACCCATTCCTTAGCAATTCGAAGAAGTTGGTGATTGAGCTGAAGAAGCAGATACGCTATGTTCTCGTCATCGAGTCGCTCGAGCTCCAGCGGATGCGTGCAACCGCGTGCCGCCCGCAACTAAACAACCCGGAGTAGTTGGTAGAGGAGCTGCAGAAGCAGATGCGTCGCATCCTCTTCGTCGATTTCCTCGGGCTCCAGCTGGTACGCGCAACCGTGCACCAATGATGATAATGATGAATAGGATGCGCCACCTCTTCGTCATCCAGCGTCTCGAGCTCCAGAGAATGCGCGCAACCGCTTACTACTCGAATTCCCACGACTTTTCCTTGTCCGATCGCTCGAACTCTAGCCGGTACGCGCAACCGCGAGTAGAGAATAAGTCAGTTCATCTTATTAAAAATCCCACAGTTTATTATTAGGAAAATGTAGAACGTAGGGTTGGAAGCAGTGGTAGGCTAGTTCCAAAAAGTGGTGGGACAATCTTCTAGAGTGTTGTACTATGCAACGGGGTCAATTGGCTTTGCACGAAACTCGTATATTTAATAAAATAAAATAAGTATAATCATCCGCATACAAAAGTCGCATCGTACAACAGCGGAGAGATTCGCACGCACACTCGAACAAAGAAGAATGGAGTATTTCGTGGCAGGGAGTATTCGATTATTAGCGACTTTGTCGAGACAATGATCCCTAGATAATGACTCACGTTAGCATGAAAATTTGTGTCGCTTCCTCCGTACTTCTCAAGGCACCGACGCTCACACAGGCTTATCCGCAACAGTTGTCAAATCGGCACGAAGAAGGCGTTCCTTTTTCTTTAACGTAGATGTATTTGGTGTACCTGCAACAGCTCCTCCGTGCTAGAGACGGTGTCCTCGGGCACCCTGGTGGTTTCTCGAAAGGTGTCTAATACACCTGATACACGTACCGTCACGGTCGAATCGTATTTCTCGCATCAAGCGCGCGGGCCTTTTTCCCACTCTCTCCGTGCGTCCCTCGCCTTTACACAACAGAGACGCCTGCTATGTCGTACGCATCACGCGACCAAACAGCGCGCGATTTTCAAACATCGCATCCTAACCTCTCATTACACCCCATTTCCAGACGCTGCGTGACCTGGGAAGCAACTCTACACATAAGTCGCACGATCTTACATCCATCTGGAGTTAGAAGGAATGGAATACCAGGACCATAGGTTCAATTGTAACACAATGCAGTACGTGAAAAAATGAAATATGAAAGAAATAAAACATACTATTTATTTGGAAAAAAAAACTAAATCACTAGCTCATTTTCTCCCAGTGTTTTTAAGGACTTCAGCGTGTGTGAATCACTCCAAACACTGAAACGCCCCTCGTCTTCGCGCAACGGAGAATGAAAAGAGGCGCGTGAAAAGAGCGATTTTAATAAAAATTATTCAAAAAATTATCTTGATTTTATTTGGTCCGGGATACCAGGCGAATAAATAAAGTGTGTCGTGAATAAATTAAAGTCAAGTGATTCTAATAGTTACTTCTATACACAAAGACGTAATGCCTTGTGTGTGTGTGTGTGTGTGTGTGTGTGTGTGCGTGTGCGTGCGTGCGTGTGTGTGTGTGTATTCAGCAACAAAAATGAAAATAATCGTGACGCAATGCACGATGCTTACAATGCCTGATAAAGAACAACTAAGCTGAAAATTGCGTGAGCGCTTAACATGGACGCTATGCTATGTGTTTGCGACTCACTAAAATCTGTTTATTTTATTTATTATTATTATTTTAAAAATCGCTTTTCCCTCTTAGACCACGTATTGAGTCTAAGGGTAGTCCAGCGTATAAGACAAAATGTGCGAGCGCTTAGTCTGACTTAATGTAGACGTTTGCATCTCGCCATGCGAAAGGATTTAGGAAAAAGTTAAAATTTTTTTTAAATTAACATTACTTTTATTAAAAAACATAAAATGATAGCCGTATTCATGGCAAAAGACTACCCGCTATATTTCCGCGTTTAGTCGGATTCCCTATGGGAGACTGAATGCTCCGCATTCAGAGCTTTCCGGAGCGCCAGCGCTTCTCCGGGTGCTTCAGCTAGCCAGGACACATATTGCTCCTTCTAGCTCCAGCTCCGGTGGAGGAATGAATGCTCTTCCCAGAATCGCGCGCCCTTTTATAGAGGTGAGCGCAACTGCTCCGACGCTGAAGCAGTGAGTTACCCCCACCAGTCGTCCAAGCGCCAATATCGCTATAGATATACTGATACATGTAGAATCTTAATTTACATATTTTATCGCTATAAATAATTAATTTTCATAAAAATAAGAAAAGTCTTTAACTCTTTTGTTGCTATTTTTACAATATTAATTAATGATTTGTCCTAAAAACTTTATATGAGTCGAAAGCTGATGAACTAACGATCGTGTACGTTACAAATTTATGCGGCAAAAGTGCCTCAGAAAATAATATTCGGCATGTGAAATGTCTATTTCATACATATTTGACAAGTTTTTCGAAAAAGTGAAAGATATAATCTCCACTCCGGAGGCAAGCTTAACCGTATCTATCGACTCGATTCTCGCGCGCACGCTATGTTTTTTCTAAATCTTGCAACATTGTTTTTGGAATGAAAATTAACGAATCACGACCGGGTTTTTTGCGTTTTACATAGTTTCTTAATCAAAGAATCTCATATGAGCATTTATTTTCATAAATTTATTATTTAAATAGTTGATATGAATGTGGCAAGTTGGCGTCGTGTCCCATATATTATACACGGCCAAGCGGCATGCCAGCTTGTAACTCAACTTAAAAACATAAAAAAAATTTTTAAACAATAATATTAAGTTATTTTAGAAATTAAATTTTAATTAGGGGTCCGTGTACGTTGCAACACATCTTACTATTCTTAACACCCGGGCATGCACACAGAAAACATTTCGGCACTTCTGCCCTCTTCTGGTGAAGGTACTCGGCTCGTACCTCCAGCCGACTATTTTCTCTTTCTTTTCTTATGAAAGCAGAGGACAATTGCTCCAACAATTTCCTGACTCACATGACCTCTCTTCTCTCCTCAGCCTCCAGGTTTTCTTCTTCGTCCCGTCGACGTGGCGCGCGAGCTCTGCGGACTGACACAATCGCATTCTGCTCCTTACTACGATCATGAATGCACTCAACCAATTTTATTACGTCCGGCTGAGCGCAGCGGTCCTTTCGCTGAAAAAAATCGTCGAACCGATAGATGACGTCCACCTCCTATTCTTCCATCCTCCGGTTTTCTACTCCCAGCTTCCCGATTTCGTTCATCAAGTCCAACCACTCTTGCTCTTCGTCGGGCTCGGACTCGCCATCTCCATCGGCAACGACACGGGGCTCACATCCGTCTCCTGTACCTTCTCGGCCTTCTGTACGGCGCAAGGCACCTCAACCTCTTCACTCGATGTTGATAATGCCAACACCGGGCCGACAGCACCCTCGGCTTCCGTAATCACAGGTGAAATTGGAGCGTTCACCTACACTAAATCGCCAACGTTTTGGACATGGTGGAGCGCATTGCCCAGCATGAGAGCCATGGTGACTCCTCTCACGATGTCCCCAGTACAAAGTAAGACGCGGCCTTCTTTTTCAATAGCCTGATAATCTTCTACTCGTGTGAGTGATGCAGGCACACACAACTGGCCGCTAAAATTCAACATCGCAGGTGACGTACATGTCGACACGTGCACAGCCGTATTATACGAAAAAGCTATCTCGCTCAGATGTTCATGCACGATGATTTTCTTTTGCATACGTTTAAATCTCATGATAAATTGTCCAATTCACTCTCTCCACTAGGTTCGCCTGCGGATGACATGGTGGTGAAAAAGAATGTATAATCCCTTGTATTTTGTAATTTTTTAATTCGGTGCCCTTATCAGAATGAAATACTTTCTTTAAAAGCAGTAAGTATTGACTTACCGTTTGCCTTTCGTAGCGGTATGCACTCCATCCAACGGGTAAAAAGTTCTTGAAAAATCAGTGCATATCTTCTTACAGACTTCGGCATGGGGCCCATAACATCCCCAGTCACCCATTGCCATGGTCGTTGCACTCTTCTCTTCCTCATGATAGCAGGAAGTACACGTTGTTCAACCTTACTTTTCTGACAAAGTTTACAACGCTGCACAAACTTAGTTACATCTTACAGTCGTATATATAATCATATATCAATATAGTCGTGGCTAAAAATATTTTTCGATCACTCTACTACACGTCTTTTCTCTGCCAAAATGTGCAGCTGATGACTGATCGTGACATTCTTGCATCACTTGTGAATGCTTTTCACGTGGACCGATGAGCTTCTATGCATCGTGATCCTCGCCATGGTCCAGGAGTCCTTATATTTGTTGGCCAGTTTCTTCTAGGTTTAATTTTCTTGTTGAAATATGTTAGTCGTAACCTACTGAAAGTAACCTTGAATTTTGGATTTCGGGCCTGATCGGGAACATTGCGACTATTGCAAAATAAACTTCAAAAAAGCACCTTTATCCAGTTTTTCGCAAATCATACTTTTGTCACTCAGTTTAGATAAAATAAGTAGAGATGAAAGTTGTTTAAAATCGAATTTACAATAAGATACATGTATTCCCGAATGTAAAATAAACTTAACAAAAAAAAATATTGTTAATATCAAATAAGCTCTAAAATATAAAATTTGGTATGAACAATGTAAAAATCGGTATCCGATTTCGATATTTGATAATCACGTATTAGCGCAAAATTATTTACCCTAAAATTTCAAATTCGTTTCCAAGTTGCCCATAGAATGATGAATGGATCCAACCGCGTTTAATCTACAGCTTATGACGTACTTAATAAACGCTAAAAAAGCATTTTCTTAAAATTACTATTTAACAATATTTTTATCAACAAATAGTTTTTATTTTTGCGATAATTAATTTTGGAAGAAGTTATCGATCTCCTCGAGGCAGTATTTCTTGGAATGGGTTAAATAATTAAACTGTAACCCATCCCTTTTCAATCAACGTTTCGGCGATCATTGTCGCTCTCATCAGGAAATTGTCAAAAATTTATTTAATTAAAAAAATATATAATAATACAAAAAATTCATTAAGAACAATAAACAGAGTGTACGAAAGGCTGCGAACTTTATGCAGTATATAAGCGAAGGCTATCGGCTACTTCCTCACTTCCGAAATAGTATTAGCCGGGGGAAATGATTTTGAAAATTGTATATACAACAAATCGCACCGCATTCGTAAATCTCTGGAGTAGTAAGTAAACCGTTATGGGGAGTCATAACAAATGACGTCACTCCCCATAACGGTTTACCTTATCTTGTAACCCGACACCCCCCTGGCGCCACCTGTAACCCGACACCACCCCTTTGACGGCACCTTATCTTATCAGGTAATTAAGATTATTTTTATCTTGTAACCCGACACCCCCTGGTGCTACCTGCAACCCGACACCACCCTTTTGACGGCATCTTATCAGTAATTAAGATATCTATCATGTAAACAACCCATTATGATAATTTAATGATATAAACAAAGATAAGATAACGATTACGATCCAAACAATGTATTTTATTTACGTAAACAAAACAGGATACAATATATCTTATCTTATTAGGTAATTAAGATATCCTTATCGTGTAAACATAGGTTACAATGTATTAATCTCCATAACAATGGTATAAATAATGACATGAATTGCGTAACCTTACATGCAAGCGTTTTGACACATGTGACTCATCACTGGAATTGCGTAACCTTGTATGCAAGCGTTTTGACACATGTGCCGGCGACCATTTTGACGTAAGCGTGAGTAGCCATTTTAAAGAAGTGGCAAAATTTTTTATTTTTATTCATAATTGTTGTACGCTTGATATTTCGAGTCCTTTGTTGAATCGTTGCGGGGTCGAAACGATTTATAACCTTGCTGTTTAGGATAACCTCCTATATTTGGTGAGTATTGTGGAAGGTATGAGGCGGAGCTAGGCCGGTACTCTACCTCCTTCCTCTCTTTAGTCTTGGCTTTTTTGTTCTTGTCCATGCTGTTGATAATACGATAGTTCACGATACAATGAAAAGACTGCTTGCAGTCATAGGATATTTATATGGTTTTAAGGTAAGGTTAGAATGACGCAACAAGAATTGAAGATTAATTTTTCTGATTTATTACAGAAATAAAGCATCTGTACAAGCGTAATGACAGAAAATAATCTACAGAATATCTATAATTTTATTACAGCAATGTAAATATCCTTATATATTTCAAACAAATGAATAGCAGAAATTTCAGATAAAACTATGTTTAATTATTTGTCTTCAACACTGTCTTTATATTTTTCTGAATTTGTTATTTTAATATTGTCGTAGTACAGAGTATAATATTGTTGAAACGCTTCATACGTCTTTAACATAGTAGACTTTGCATTTTCAATACCGTCAACTTTTATACACTCAATTACGGTTTGCTTAATAATATCAACAATATCTTTTACCTCGCCAGCGTATTCTTCAAGTTTTTTGAGACGCTCGTCAATGCACTGCGAAACTAGTTTCAATCCATCAAAGGTGACTTTCTGTATGCAGATAGATGGTTGAATGTGTGATGTTTTTTGTTTCTTGGCCCGTGGAGGTTGATGACGAACGTCGTCCATACTAGCAACAGCTGTAGCCCCAGAAGCAGCAGCGGCAAGATCACTAGATGGAGTAGAGGTAGTACTGTACACAACGTCATCATTTTCCTCGTCGAATAAGAAATTTGGAAAAAGAGGTGTTCCAGAAGGTCTTTCTTCGATCAATATGGATTTTGTATTGTATGATGTTGTAAACATCAGATCGTGATTCTCCATGTACACCTTGGTTGGACGCCCGTACTCACTTTGGAATCTGTAGCCATCTTGGAAATAGGTGTTTATAAGATCAAAGTAATTTTTAAACACCTTCCAATTGGCCACATCGAATTTGATGGATTTGAAGGATGCAGCAGCCGTAGAGAACTTCACCACAGGTCGGAAGTTACCCTGATGATACTCTAATCCAACGGAGACCTTTTTCGAGTTTGACTTGTTTATGGCGTACGTTGTAGACAGCAACAAGTTTGGCAGAATATTCTGCAAACGGACTGGAACAATCGCACTTGGTTGAACCATGGTTGCAGCAGCACCAGCAGCAGCAGCAGCAGACATTTTCACGATATAGAGATACAGACAAGAAACGTTCTTCGTAGCTTACTTGAGCCAACTGACGACTGCACCTCAGTCGTGCAAATCTTTTATACTCTGCCCGAACAAAAGACCCCACTACTTTAAAATACATTAAGGAGTAGCAGTGGGAGAAATTTTGCCACGTGTATTCTCAGAAATACATAAGCGATAACAGCTTATGGCAACCGTCAAAAGCTAAGGTTACATGTCTGCAATTTTAAGAACAACGGATGACACCTGATATGAATATCAATTTTAAGAGCAACGAGTGACACTTGATATCACTATGTATTCTTGGAAAGTATTTAAGAGACGTGATGCAACAGGAAAAGAAATGTATTATGTTACAAAATAATGCGGAGATATAATATTATAACCGTCAATAAATTCCTACACGTGTATAATAATGAAGATGTATCGTATTCGTTGTGTCCGCTGATGACAAAGAAGTCAGATTACATTTCTCCGCGAACGGTCTGCTTGTCAGTAATAAGTTTATAGGATATTATGTGAAACAGGATGGAGGATAAAAGTAAGGTTCTATAAATGAAAATAGTTGAAATTGAGAAATATTACATTTTATTCAAAAAATTGACAATTAATAATTAATACGCATTCGTGTAGTACATGATTGATTATAAAATCCAGAACCGAAAGAGGCTTCGCTACCGAATCTCTTAACATTTTTTGAGCATAAATTTTTTCTTCGTAAAAGTTTTTTATAAAAAATCGCAGCTAGTGCATCATTTTTATGGGAATCTTGTGAAAACTTATGACAAAACGCACGTAAGTTAGGTAAACTAACCATATGATAAAGAAACATAACGCAATACTGACCACACACTTGCGAATCGAAACTTTGTAATTTTTTTCTATTCCGCTGATATCTTTTACAATTTCTTTTGAGTCTGTTAATATGATGTCGGGACATTGGTGGTAATCCATAACTGTCAAAATATGTTCCGTATCCATTTTGGTCTATAAAAATAGCTATCCAGTGAGTTCCTCTTTTTGTGTGGTCGTCTGTATTTACAATGATGGCTGTGAGATGCTCCATAACATTTGGTATTCTATCTGCAGCGTATACTCCAACCGTCCTGGCAGCTAATGGCTCAAGAGCTCGCATCAATTGTGGAGTATTCATTTTGTTTTTATTTAACATCCATCTACCTCGTCTTCAGCATCATCATCATCGTCGTCGTCGTTTTCAGAAAAGTGCGTAGCAAAGATAGATGAGGAACTGGGTCTTCGTACGTGTAGCTTGGAGTACAATGCATCACTAAATTTTTGCGCTGAAGTCGCCTTTATATCTACTGCTATAAGGTGTAACCACTTGCGTAGCAAATATGCGTGATTAAGAGTACAACAACGGTTGACATGTAAGCCTTGAATACTGTGGTTTAAGCACATAAAGTGGTTTGGATATGTCTATTTCAGATTTTCGAATGTTGGAGCGTACATATCTTCAAGATTCACAACTTCGCGGCACATGACACTTTCCAGAAATCGCCAATTGTCGTAACCACGTGTAAAAATACGTATAGCCACTTTTGCTACTTGTTGTAAATTAAAATTCAAGCTTTCGATGGAAGTATCGCCCTCGTGCCACCGAATTCCATGATATTGATTCGAAATGTATTCGTTGGATCTTTTAATACCAAGCGGTAGTTCTTCAAATTTATGGGGTTCCTTGATAATCCAGTGATCGACAACTCTATGTTTTAATCCTAGTACAGCCACTTCTTTAGGAACAAAATGATTCTTAATGTCTCTTAAGCCCTGAATGTTAATAACGTAATCCATGGTGAACGTGTAAGAAGCAAGAGTACTGTCCTGCTCAGTTTCTCAAAGAACACTGAAACGAAAATTGAAAGAGTTTACCAACAATATCATAGAGGCGCTGTTGCTGTCTTTCCCCCACCATTATATCTCCCACCACATCTATCATGTCGGAATTAAGCATTAAAGTCTGTTATGATTTGGCGACTTGCATCTATCTCCAAGACATTATCGTATTCCGCGTAAAGTATACAATTGATTGTTGTTGTCAGAGCTCTTTCAAATTTTATCTCTATACGAACACTGCCGTGCTTGATTAGATTCCAATGAAATGGAGAATTCGCTGATAAATGAGGTGTTAGATCGAAAGCAAAAAGTGTAAAACCATCGGGGTAAGTACCTCGACTGACAACTAATGATTCATTTAGAAAATGAATTCCAGTCCCAGAGTATAATGTATGAAAACCCGTAAAGCAAGGCTGCAACGGTTTACTCGGGATCTGCACTCCATCCACGTAAAGCGAAAGATAGTTTATATTGAAATGTTGGAAATTAAACGGGTTGAGTTTTCTATTTCCATTCAACGCTCGGTTATCCACAAATCCTAAAATGATTCTTTTCGGTATTTGATCTAGAATGACGTTGTCCAGCGTATCGCCGAGAATACCACTATGCATTGTAAATGCTTTCACTTCTACTCGATTAATTGGATATTTTGCAGTAGCTTTTGTGAGCGTGTTTGCGTGGGCTAACATAACTCCAGGACTTACTTTAACGCGACGTACAATAAGTGAGGCTTCCTTAATATGAACACTGAATTTTCCATCGTCCGAGTTATCCATTAAACAGAAAGAATCTTTACTTCTGACCAATCTCAAGCGTAATTCAACGCCGTTTAGCAGAAATTTATTTTGATTAAAAACATCGCAATGCAAATGACCTAGTAGGTCTACAGTTTTATTACGTTCTGTAAAAAACAGACGATAATTTAAGCCATGATTCACATTTGGATCCGTTGCAGCAGTATTGGCTGGCGATTCGAATTTTCCAGGAGTGTCTATAAACCAAAGTCCACTCGTAAGATGCGAATCCATCGAACCTTTCGAATAATTTAGTAATGTCTCAATGTATGCTCGATACGGATATGTATTGTTTGGCGGTGAAACCAATTTTTGATTAAAGAATACGTCTATCTGATTGAAGAGTGAGTGTATTGTATTATTTACAGCGACCGCCTTTGCATATTCTACAGCTGCTTCCTGGTTTGGAATGGCGACCTTTGACAATATCTGCATACGAATACTTATCATCGTATGTGCAAGATCGAGATAGTCGTTACCACCGGGGACGACAAACTCCAGTGGTCCATCGTCTGTCAACGATGACACTGGTTTATAATGAATGAACTGCGAGCTTTCCACCGAAGTCTGCGTAGGCGGCAGCGTAAATAAATCTAATTCTGATTGCATGCATTCGCATGAATTAGTGTGTAGAAAAGCCATATTGATTATGTAGTTCCAAAAATGTCGGCAACAGTACGTGGTTTTCGCTTCTGACTTGTTGTTGTTTTTCTTCTTCTTCTCCTCACTTTATTAACGCCAGACCTGTTATTCTTCGTCTTCCTCCTACACTTGATGTTCTTCTTCTTCTTCTTCTTCTTCTTGACACGACCACTTTTTACGCTGATGCGCACAGTTGAACTGTTCTTGGACGATTGACGCTTTCGCTTCTTTCCACGCTTCTTATATCCTGAACCCTTCATCATTTCGGCAATTTTATTAGCGGCTTTATGCTTGAGTTTTTGACCAGACTCGCGCACTCGCATATTAACTGCTTCCTTAAAGTTTACTCCATGATTTCCCACATCATCCAACACACTTATACCTGCTCTTATTGCTTCTTTACCCATGGCTTTAGCACCACTTGTAAGATAAGCCAGGACTTTTCGAAATAATCCACTCAAAAAGTTTCCTATTCCTCCGTGTCCTCGCTGATAATTAGATCCTACGTACACACGACGTACTTCGCCTCCACCAATTTGATCGGCGTAGTAATCAGTGTAATAAGCCATTTTTAACGTGTACGTTTGAAATGAGGTGTCACAGTCAACGTCCCGTACTCGAATGGTATATGTTTACTATTTTGATCTCTTATATCTATTATTATATTTTGAAATGTATTATTTAGCACAGATATGTAATTTCCAGGTGAAAATTGTTTCACCATAGTTGCACCAAATTTATAGGCTGAATTATCGAGCGTAACTATACGTAAAAGGGATGCTTGTACGTCTCCGATAGTGTACGGAATACAAATATCCGAGTAGACAAAAAATTGGTCTCTTATAGCTCTCGCCAAGCATCCGGGTCTATTTCCAACAACACTTGTATTTTTCGTTTCATCCAGAGGAATGAGGGGTATAATGTCGTGCTTTACAAATTCATCATTCTCGAAACCAAAGACACGTGTGATTGTTTTGCTAAAATTGAAATAATGTATCTCGGAGCACTCGCAGCTTTTTCGTAACTTGTAGTGTCCTCTTTTTTCTGCGGCTAACTCAATCTGAAGATGAGAATCAGATATACTATTTATAGCATCGGTAAGATCTGCAAGACTATTGTAAACACCCGGTGGAAAGGTGTAGTCGGTGAATAAAAAATCTGGTAAGTCTGTCAAATATCGTGGTGCACTTCTCTTTTATGTGTTATTGGCTGTTTTGTATCTGCATACATTGGATATTTTTTATCACTACCTTTAGCAAACTTTATAGTACAATCGTCTTTTTGAATGTGTACCATCGTGCATGGTATGTGAATTTCCGTTAGAGCTACAGCCCAGTTACCGTGCAGACGAATTTCGTGTGACAACTGTGTATTGAAACAGGTCGTAGTATTATCCGGAAAATATTTCATACTACTGTTGCTCGGTAATACCAGATAGAATTCTTCTTCAGCCATGCTTAAAGAGTCGTGATATCACTAGCTTTTACCCATGAATTGAATTTATCAGGATAACCGAGCCACTTTACGAAAAGTTGTTTTTTTACCACCTCTTCCCCTGCTCTTGATTACGCGTTCCACTTTGAATTCCGTATTCTGCGCAACACGTTCGTCACCGACTCGCACTAATTCTTCAGGATAGAAAAATCCATCGATTACTTCACCCTCTAAATCGCACAGTTCGTACGTGTAGAGATTTTGTCGATGAGAAATACGTGAAACTTTGAAGATCTCCTCGCTGTAGTTCTTCTCGTAACCTTTGTCGAAGGTGCCTTTCGTTCGACTGATACGTACGTGATCGCCGACCTTGTATATATTTGTTCTAGGTTTTTTACGCTGACTGAGTGCTCTTTTTTGTAAATTTTTTCTAGCCACAGCTGCATTACCAATGTTCACCGTTGCCGGAACCATTTTAATACCTCTGTGTCTCGTGTGATTGTAGGCATATACGATATTCTGAATAACATCGATATACCTGTGTGTATTTTTATGAGTAAAATATCTATACATGCGTTCCTTGAGTGTGCGGTTTAGACGCTCTACAACGGCTGCTTTAACATCGGGATTACGAGCAACTCGAAAATTTATATCACGTTGTTTCAAGTAATTTTAAAAATCTGATCCAACAAACTCTTTACCACGGTCTGTCTGTACGAGAACGGGACGACGACCATCGGCTCTTTTCAACACCTTATCAAATCCGGATACGACACTTTTAACGCTTTTATCGCGTAGAGGTTCGACCCATGCGTATTTACTGAGAATATCTATTATCACTAGTAAATATGCAAAATTATCATTGTACGTTTTGAGCGATTGCATGTCACATAAATCCATCTCCCAGCAATCATCGACGTTGGTAACGTTGTACATTAATCTAGGGAATTTTCGTCTAACAGATCTGTGTAGAGTGTAAGCATCTTGATTGCTTAGCCACTTTTTAATGTCTTCGCTCTTCTTCTTGGCATTAACGCGAAGTAGATTACGTGCACCTGAGTATCCAGCCTCATGCTCGGTGTTAAAGTACTGATTTTCGTAAACCATGTTCAAATATTGAACGTCAACCACTTGTCTTCAGTTGATTTTCTTGTATCATATTTTTGTTTCTTGTTTAAACGTGCACTGTAACGTCTCTGTGAAGCGGCAAGCCTGGCACCTTGCTCCAAGGTGTCAACACTAATGACACTGTCCCGCTTATTTGAAGGAATTTTATTTAATACACGCTTCAAATTTTCACTGATTTTCAATACTGTAGGATTATTAACGAATTTAGACGGAGTATCGGACGTTGCTATAAAATTAGCAAGTTGAAATCTTCCAACAGGTTCTTCACGTAGTTTGCTCTGCACGACATCCTCAAGCAGTTCTATAATGTTTGACTGTGGTATGATTTTGTTGTCAATACTGACAGTGCCTGAATTGTCCCATTTAATACGATGCGACACTGCTGCTGATCTCCAATATTGAAGTAGTATACGTGCTTTTCTCACAAGACCTTTGGAAATACCGGTGAGAATCGCTTCATCCAACAAGGGACTGAGTGTACCCTCAATTTCGTGGTCTGCGTCGACTGCATTAGCATCTGCTAACAGCTCCTGACGCTCTAAAGTTTTAAAGTGTAGATATCGTCTTAAGATTTGTAAATATTTTTGACACTTTTCTCGTTTATCCGTGATACTTTTCGAAAAGAGTATATCGTGCATCTGTGCATCAAGTCGTGATAAATTGTCACCTTGTGTCTGCACAGTGTGCTCTAAAGCATTACTAGTCATTGTCGATGCCACTTCTTCTTCTTCCACGCCTTTCTGCTTAACAGCTCTATCGTATGTTTCCTCTGGTACAATAATCATTTTACGTGCATGTTCCATTTTTTTTTTAATTGGTAGAGGTACCAAATATTTTCGACACCAGTGCACCGATTATAGGCGCAAGCAACATGGGTAAAAAAGCACCACCGTCTTGAATAATGGCACGTTTCTTCATTTTCCACTCTGATTTTCTAGTTCTACCCTTATTTAATAATTTTCGCAAAATATTTTTATGCTTTTTCAATTTTGATTTATGAGAATTTTTTATTTTTACGACACCTTGCAATACGTTTAATGCGCACTCGCATATACTTTTTTTGAGTTTTTTGTCGGCCGATCGTAACAACGCAATTCGCTGCTGACTGTCAGCGTGACAAAGAGCATACAATACTGCTATACACTTTTTAGTAAAATGTTTTGGTAGACATCCACAAGATGTACCTTGCCTTTCATCATCATCTTCACCAGCAGCAGCAGCAACAGCAGCAGCAGCAGTACTAGCGTTAACACCAGCTCCACGCTGTCGTTTACAATTCCTTCTTCTTCTTTTTACTCATTCACGTCTATGCGATGCTTTCCCCGCCATAGTTGTACTCATACTGGCATGTTGTGTACAGAGTAGACTATTTTTATCGGTTTTTCTTTCTCGGCACGTATGCGTAACGTAGTTTATCGTCGGGAAAAACGCAGGTTCGAAAACGAAATTCCTCCTCCGTTGATTGCTTCAAATCTAGCAAAAGATAACCATGCGGAATCGCGGTGCTATCGAGATATGCTTCTTGTAAAAATTTAGGATCCTCGGGATATACTTGACGCGCGAGATATTGAATTTGCGAACGATCGCGGGGATTTTTAAAAATTACGAGGTAATTAGCATTCAGCGAGATGTCGCGTTAAACGGAATCTTTGTGAAAAAGATTCTGCGTAATAAAAATTACACTTAAATTTTTGTGATGACTAACCTTTGTGAAGAGATCGAGAATCACGTTGTTTGAAGATTCTCTCATTAAATCGTCGATAATTAATAATTTTTTCTTCTCGTTGTCTCGAGAGTAGTCCGTAGCTTGAGGTAAACCCTCGTGAAATTCAACAATCTTTTTTCCATTACTACTACTACTACTACTACTACTACTACCACTATCGCAGCCTCCTGGTACAAAGTCTGTCGCGTATGTATCTTGCCATTCAGCGTAATAAAGTAATATTCGATCAAACGACACATTACACATCTGTGGTAGATGATGGAGAAAACGTTTGACAAACACAGTCTTTCCACAACCTGTAGGACCGCTAACGATGCACGTAAATGGATGCTTGAAGCGTGTATCCATTTCTCCTCTTTTTATGCACTGTAAAACATGACGATACTAGCAAACATTAGCATAAAATTGACAGCACGCGGGCGGCGGCGGCGCGCGCGGCACACGTTGAATAAGCTTATGCGACGTGTGCTGAAAAATCAGCTGATTACCGCTGTTCAAGCTAATCAAAGTTGCA